>JAJMBO010000060.1:0-71715 GCA_030585065.1 Blastobotrys persicus
TCTGGTGCTTTCTGTGCCAAAACATAAGCTACTAGCCACTTACCGACGCAAACAAAAGATTCCACTGTTGTTCTTGTACCCCCTTATTCTGATTTGATGGTTACTGGGCGTTAATGTTTTGATTTCGTTTGTTGTCCCTATTCACCAGCAAAATGTAAACAACGGGTCCTGGATATTCGCAGACAGTGGCAAACCGGTAATTTACAGTACTCTCCCAACGCGCCCCCTGTATTCGCCTGCGCGATTCTACATGCCGTCAATCAATGAATGCTCTTTTAAAGAAGTATTTTTCCTCACATTCAACTTTTGTAAGAATGGATGTTCTGAAATATGTTATATACAGAATTTATCTTAAATCAATTGTTCAACAGGCTCCGGAGTTGTTTTAGACGTTGAATCACTTGCATATACATCGCCGGTGGTTTGTTTACATTTCTTGCAGATAGATCTGCACCGCCGAACGAAAACTCGTCCGAGACGTCCTGACTTCAGAAGCTTTTTTTTTTTTTTTTTTTTTTTTTTTTGCGAATAGTCCATTTGGATCAAGTACGTGAAAACATGTTCTGTATGCGTTAGACTCAATCGGCTGAGCTTAAGAATGGCGACATGAATAGTCCACCCTCTTCACTTAAATCTATCACTACTTATTACCCATGTCTTGTGTTTTCCACCCCTTTTAGTGGCAGTGTAGAAACTCTTAGAGAACTATTCGCTATTGACATATTTAACATTGCGCGAATCTTAGCGTTTTGTCCATTTGTCAAGATAGTAATTCATCTTATTTCGAGCGTCTCGGCTACCAGTGTTTACCGTGGGAATGACACGCCCAATTGGGAGGCTTGTACAAAAGTATTGGAGCTCTAAAAAGCTGGAGTGCTCACTGTAGGGCACTTTGAACAAATGAGTTTTGTTCCTTATTTGTCGACAACGTTCCAGTTCCTTCTGACCAAACTCAGGTGGTGTGTTGTCAACAACAGAGCTCTTTCCAGAATTATAAGTCCAACCTGTAGGCATGAACGCCAGTAAGTGAGAAAAATGGTTTGACAACGGTTTGAAATATTCCTCCATGCTATACCAATTAAGTTGTTTCATGTTTACCAGATGAACCCCACATTCAAAGCCATTAGTTCCGAGCATTTCATCGAGGTTTGAGTCTCCGATGGCAGTGAGGGTGTCCATTTTCCGATCCTGTGCGAATATCTTTGTTTCAAGTCGTTCCGCTATATGCATGGCCAACCGTTCTTTCCCAATTGTATAAGTGCCCACCAGCACCAGAGGATTGTATTCTGAACTCAAAAACTGCGAGGTCGCATGGGCAACAGGCTTGAAAAACTTTTCGATAGTTGGCATACGACTTTTGCTTTCGCCCGACTGTTTAAAGTTAAAGCAATAATCGCCGCAGGCTCTAACGACGTCTTCTTGAGGTGGGAAGCAATGTGACGGATCCAAGTACGTTGTATCAAGATAGAGAGTGTTGATGATCCTGCGACGTAAAAGTTGTGTCAACCTTGAAACCTGTGATCGGCAAGCCCTAAAATCTCCAGTATGCAATACAGTATAATCTGGTGTAGAGAAAAGGATAATGACAGACCCTGGACAGTGATTTGCTTCTAGGAACAAAATCTCGATCCCGTTTAAAACACACCATTCATTAACTTCAATTTCTCGAATGTATTCCGGATCGACCCGAAGGTACATCTGGACGAGGCGTGATGTTGCTGGGGTGCAGTATATGATACCATGCTTCCACGATTTACTCAAACCACCATAATGATCCGAATGGAAGTGTGTGAGGAAAAATGTCTGAACACCGGATATCGGCCCATAACTGAATGCGTCAACGGCAATCTTTTGATTCCCAATTTGTAGCACTTTATAAAACGGGACTGGACGTCTAGTATTCACAGTGGCAGTCTGTGTCGGCTCATTAGTAACAACCTGCACTGTGTTACACGTCAATGTTTCCGACATCTCATCACCGACTTCTAAAGTATGACTCTTGGTATAAACTGAAGTTGACTGAATAGATTCATCCATACTATTCCCTTCAGACTCTACCAATGTCGTTTCCGACTGAGGGAATTCCTTTGACGGTTCCAATTCCGCACATTCTTCAGACACAATTTCCTTAGCTGTAGACACATCTAGACATCCCTCAACATGCAAAACTCGGCTCCTGATGTCTTTTAAATATCCTAAACCTTTGCTACACATCGGGCAGATGATGTCTTCCACCTCTGGAATTGTATCTTCGGCGTTCACGGCAGCCCTCTTTTCGCCACCCAACGTTCCACCAAAAAAATCATGGATTTTCTTGGTAGAAAACTTACTCCTGGGCCTACCCTCCGGCTTACCAGCCTTTGAAATACCCATGGCTCTCTTTAGGTCATGAGATCTCCAATCTAAAATTTGTCAACGGTCGGGGAATAATCCTAAGCAGTTCTCAGCAGGCAACTAACCTCCCAACCGCATAGCGGTTACGAGGCTGAATTCTAACGGTACCACAATGTTCACTGGCCCCTTCACTAGCCCTGCAAAGATTGAGTATAAATATTATACTATACCTTTTTTATTTTCGAGTGACTATAAATATTAATAGCCTATACTGTGCCGGTATGTGGTCAGCAAATTGCATAGATCAGGGCAATATTAATTTCCCAATCAATTGAGTTGATCATAAAAAAAAAAAAAAAAAAAATAACAACAACAACTTAGAGACCCCTAATGATATCTGTAAAAGAAACAGATAAAGATAATCTCCCTCGCTTGTTTTTGATGAAACCCGAGACATGCAAAGTGATCCTAGGTTTGGCTGAATTTTGGCACAGCCGGGGGACCGACAGACAGCCGGAGGGCCGTTAACAGAATTCCAGGAGGTGGGCAACCAACTACAACAGAACATACATCTGATAAAGTGTCTTAGCCGATAACACTGAAACGTGGTTTTATGTGACTTCCAGCAGATTAGAACACGCTTTTTCAGGTTCAGGATGGGTATTGATTCAACCAGCTCGCGGGAGCCGCTGGGACTGACATATAGCGATGGCGGCGTGCCTGTTTTTCACCCAACGATGGACGAATTTAAAGATTTCGCAGACTTTATCAAAAAGGTGGATAAGTACGGCATGGAGAAAGGTATTGTAAAGGTTGTTCCACCAAAGGAGTGGGTGGATAGCCAACCTCAATTGGATGAGGCTGTCAAAACAATCAAAATCAAAAACCCTATCACACAACATATAAACGGCACGGGTGGAGCCTACCGAGTGCAGAATATTGAGAAAAAGAAGACCTATGACATCAGCAGTTGGAGAAAAGTGTGCCAGGATCCAGAGAACCAACCTCCAGCGAAGCGGGGCGAACGGCGGAAAAAGTTCGCGAAGAAAGACATAAGCAGCAACGGCAACGAACGGGATGATTGGACAAGGTTTGATTATCGGTTCAATGACGAAGAATATTCTGATGAGCGATGCAAGGAATTGGAGAGGACATATTGGCGTTCTTTGACGTATAGCAGTGCGATGTATGGAGCTGACATGCCGGGAAGTCTTTTCGATGATTCCTGCACCATTTGGAATGTTGCGCATCTGGACAACATTTTGAATAATTTAAAGGTGCAGATTCCTGGAGTTAACACGGCCTATCTGTATTGTGGGATGTGGAAGAGCACGTTCGCTTGGCATTTAGAAGATATGGATCTCTATTCGATCAATTATATTCATTTCGGCGCCCCTAAACAATGGTATTCAATTTCGCAGAAGGATAAGGACCGTTTCTTTGAAGTTATGAAGGAACTATGGCCAGAGGAGTATGGTAATTGCAAAGAATTCTTACGGCACAAGACGTTTAACGCATCACCAGCATTGTTAGAACAATACGGCATCAAAGTTAATAAGGTGATACACCATCAGAATGAATTTATGATCACCTTTCCGTATGGCTATCATTCTGGATTTAACTTCGATTACAATGTTGCCGAATCCGTGAACTTTGCAACTGAAGCGTGGCTGCCGTTCGGTCAAACTGCGAAGAAGTGCTGCTGCATTGATGATTCTGTTGGCATCGATATACCGCAACTGGTCCGATGGATGAATGGCGAGGAGGAACTAAGTGATGAGGCTGAACCGGAAAGTCTTCCTACTCCTCCATATACGTGTGATGACAAACCAGCGAAGAAACGGCGGAGAGTCGAGAAGCGCGGTACAAAGAGTGAATCCAAGCAATCTGCAAACAAGGAGCCAAAGCTTCCACCGTCCCCACCTTTGCATGCCAAATGTGAATTATGCCCAGATTTGTTTGATCACGACCTGATACAGGGGAAAAAGGGTAAGTACGTGCATCGAATATGTGCACAGCTGATTCCTGAAACTGGGGTAACACGGTCCGATTCCCTATTGGGCTTGGATCGGATTCCAGCAGACCGATTAAAATTCAAATGCCTGCAGTGTGGCTCACCAAAAGGTGCATGCATTAAATGCATGTACCCTAAATGCTCCCGTGTATACCATGCTTCTTGTGCTTATCCAGCTGGGGTGCTGGAAATACGCAAAGGATCCAACCAACCTTCAGAGTTTCTGTGCAGGTTTCATAGACCCAAGCGATTTCACAAGTCTAATCTATTGGAAACGAACCCAGAGGTTCAAGGATTTGCTTACTCTCTTCTTCCAGGCGATATCGTACAGTGCCAGTTCGGCTCTGGTGATATATTTGCAGGGGTTGTTGACCAAAATAACTTGTCAGAGAACACTGCTATGATAAGGGTTCTACCGGCGCAGTCTGATATTATGGAAGTAGAGTGGAAGTGGCTCAGGTCTCCGTACACTCATCAGAAAGTCGAAGATATGGGATTGAACACGAGACAGAAAAATATTTCTCAGTTCGCGCCAAATGGAGAGAAAATTCAATTCACAGGGTTCAAGAAAGGCGAAAACGTTACGACGGATATTGAAACCATTGATAAAGTCACTTGGGTTACTGACAGGATGTACAACTATCCTCTTATCCCAATCAATTTGACAAACCGCTATTTCTTTATTTATCGCCCCGAGACATCAACAATGTCGGCGGCTGTCTATTACCAGGCCTAAGTATTAACTTTAGACATTATATGCTATTGTTTGGGACTGCGCTTTATTTCAGTAGAGGAATTTTTTATTTTTATTTTATTTTTTAAATGTTTGCGCAAATTCAATCAACTAGCCCGTTCTTTCTGCAACATAGAGGAATAGTGATATAACGACCGACGCAAGTAGTTGGTAAATTCGTAGATCTTGGTCTGCATGTCTGGGCTGATATTCCTGCTGTGATTCAAGGAGAGTATCGAGAACTGGTCTAGCGCTAGTAGTATAGCCGTTTCTAGTCGTTGAGGATGCTTCACTAAGGCGTTCTTGGGGTCTCTGTTGATGCAATGAAGAAAGACCCTTTCAAATGAGGTTAGAAAGTCCACTTCCAAAGGGAGTGTACATTTGTGGATAGAATTGATGTGCGACTTAATTATTTCTCGTAAGAAGATGACCTTTTGAAAAAGTACCCGGGCCACCTCCCGGTCCTGACAGGCAACTGCGACCCGGAGCTTTTTGAGCACATCTAGCACCTCTATCCTAATAAGCAACCGCATCACCTCGTGATACTCCAGATCTGCGTTGCATTCATCCACATGAGGAATTATTCGCTTTGCTTTCAAGGCTAGATATGCTTGCTGAATTTGAACTCTAGTCATTTGGGTTTGGAATCTAAGAGCGACAGGATCAGCAACGGTGGCCAGAGCTTCATTTATCCAGTGAATAACATTTGTTCCTGGAACTTTTGACTGCTTTTGCAGTGGCTGAGATTGGATTCCCATTGTTCTAACCTATTTTTCGAGTTTATGTTGGAAAAATCATGAAGGGGAAGGGAGTCCATTTATATAACAAGCAAACATAGTCGTACATCTCAGGCATGCATCCCCTTTGAACTGCAATGTATAATATCTGATATGTAGGATTCAATACAACCAAAGCCGCACAGAGTGCATCAACCTCATTTTCGTACAGCCTCATTGGGCCACAATTTGGCCATTTCCTATTGAAAAATGCAATGGGATGCGTGTGAAGAAGTAACTTGCTGCAGTTCTTGAGCACTCATGTCGCTAGTCAAGCATTTTGGTGTTAGTAAACAAAAAAATAAAATAATAAATAAAAAATTAAATAAATAAATAAAAATAAAAAGCAGCACAGATTAAATAAAAATAACAACCCCTCCCAAAACTAAACATAAATATCCCAAAACCACGTCCGTAAAAAAACGAAAAGATGCCAATCACTTATCATTATTCGTGGATGCCTCCGGGAGGGAGGTGTAGATGAGGAGTAGATGACGACGAACTTCACGAATAAGTGAGGGAGACACATTTCCCCTATTCGTCAAAATTTGTGGCTTCACTATATCAGTCGAAAAGTTTAGGAGGTTTTCAACTGATCTGGGGTGTTGGATAAACACAGGATCATTTGGGCCGTTGACGCATTTAAGAAACAATTGGCAGGTCTCTTCAATAAATGCGCTATCGTTCACAAAACGCTGAGCAACCTCATTTTGATAGTTTTCCATTTCAATTCTTTCTTTTAGACAAAGAAGATCTGAAAAGATAGCCCGAGCAGACGACCGACGACTGTAGACACAAGCTGCTTTAAGTTCCCTAAATAGATTGACCATTTCTAATCTCCGAAGGTTGCAAATGATATAATAATGCCCGTTCAAAACCCTCTTTACAGCTTCCGGCATTAGAGCACAAAACACTTGTCGCTTCAAACAGAGATCTAATACCATTTCAAGCCGAATTATAAGACTAGAGCACCGTTGAGGGAGGAGCAATTGAGTGGAATCACTGATCAGAGTACTGACCTCTTCGATTAGATAGTTCAATTCAGGGTACTCATCTGCTATAGCTTCTCTTTCCAATATCTCGATTTCTTTTTTGTCTTGTTGATTGAAGTATGTCGAAAGCACATCCATAGATTTTTATTCCGGAAGTCTGGACCTCAGAGACGTATCAATTTGATTAAACGTAGCTGTCAATGGGATTCAGAGGTGTTTTCATCGCGTCGCATAGTTATGGTCACGTGATTTCGGCAAAAGGAGAAGCGAGTAGTTAGGTGGACTGAAGGCTTTTTTTCATTTCATTGTACTTAGTTAAAGAGATGAGCGCGAAAACAACCACAAAAAAAGAAGAGGGACAGGGGTAGCGATACAGATTCCGTATATTTCCACTGAAGTAGACGCAGGAGGCTGATCCTCAATGTACCTATAATTTCTTCTTCTAAGGCAATCGGTTCATGAAAAGGGAAGAATTACCCCTTAACCGTCCCACTGGACAAAAAATATGCCTCAATTGTCACTATTATATATATATTTTTGGGACTTCCCCGGTGATCTACGGAAAGTAATTGCATTAGACCAAAGTTTTCCGTAGGTTAGCATTTCGTCCATTTGTTTCTCGCCAATATACCCTCGTAAGGAACCGGTCATGAAACTATATGGTCAAGGTTGCGGTGAGTTCTCTACAAGTTGAAAAGTTTCAATATATGCTATAGAGACGACGATATGAAGATATACTTGTTGTTTTAAGGGAAGGTTGAAAAACCATGTCTTCTGTCCCCCTTCCTCGATGGCGGATGCTAAGTCCGCGCAGAACATCACTTCCATATTGGGATGGCGGGATAAAAAAAATCTGGAGTTGTCGATCTGCCGCTGGAATACTTAAAGGTAGAGAACGCAAATATATTGGCCTGTCAAAATGGGTGAAAAGCGGGTTCCGCAGTCCATGTGGAAGTTGTATACTACAGTTTTTGTTCTATACTTTGGAGAGCTAATTTCAGCTATCGACTCAACCATCGTAGCTTCGCTCTTGAGTCATATCGCTTCAGATTTGAATGAGCTTCAACGGATAGGATGGGTGGCTACATCGTTCTTGATTGGACTGGCGGCTTTTCAGCCTTTGTACGGGAAACTTTCGGACATTTTTGGGCGGAAAAGTGTGCTTCTGATGTGCAACGCGTTGTTCGGTATTGGCTGTTTGATATGCGGTGTTAGCTATCGATTAGAAACCTTGGTTTTGGGACGGCTGATATCTGGTATTGGAGGAGGCGGTGTTCAGTCACTAGCCACTATAGCAGTGACTGACTTGGTTCCACTGCGTCAACGCGGGGTTTTCCAAAGCGTGGAAACAATGTGCTATGCACTGGGTGCCGGTTTAGGAGGCGTCTTTGGAGGTGTCATTTCGGACAATTTCGGTTGGAGAGTAGCATTTATTGTACAGGTACCGGTAATCTTTGGATCCATTCTACTGCTATGGCTAGTATTTTACGAGCCGGCGAGAGAGGAATTTGGTAATGAGACTGAGCCGCTTTTGAGGGCCCCTAACGAGGCAGTACGTGCGCGAAAGATTGATAGAGTTGATTTTAAGGGATCAGCAGCTTTAGTGTCGACATTGTTTTGCCTAATGTTTGCTATTTCCACAGGAGGGAGTGATTTTGCTTGGTCAAGTCCTGTTATTATTGGGCTGTTCGTTTTGACACCATGCCTAGCCACCCTTTTCATTTATATTGAAAAGCATTACGCGAAGGAGCCGATTATTCCTGTTTCCCTTTTGACTCAACGAACAATCGTGGCTGCTGGATTAACCAACATTTTCGCGACAATGGCTCAGTATATATTGGTCTATTTCACGCCAGTTCTGTTTTCTTCCGTTTATTCGATGGGACCTACAGATGTGGGAAAACGACTGACCGCCAACTTTGCGGGCACCAGTTTGGGTTCAGTCCTCTCTGGTATCTACCTGGCACGCTTCGGAAAGTACTATTGGGCCAATTTCTTGGGATGTCTTCTCATCTCTTTGGGTGCCCTGATCACCTTTTCCATGACTCCGCAATCACCAAAAATACTACAATTTCTCACACTGCTATGCTCTGGAGCAGGATTCGCAACTACATTGACTATCTCATTAGTGGCGTTTGTGGTAAGCGTTCCGCCAAGCATGCAAGCCGTCAGCACTTCTGTCCGAAATGTCTCCAGAGGTATAGGGTCAACTCTAGGAGTGTCAGCAGCAGCTTCCATCTTTAACAATCTTCTACAAGATGAATTATCAAAAAATGTCAAGGGTCCGGATGCTCAACAAGTGATCAACAAGGTCCTCGAATCAGTGGACATCATTCGCACCCTGCCGGAAGAGTACCGCATCCCTGTCATTCACTCATATGACATTTCACTAAAAGTGGTCATCTCATCAGCCGCCGCAATTGCTCTTATCGGCGGCGCAGCATCATTATGTATGCGTGAATATTCCCTCACCACGCATAAATAAGCATTTTCATAGTTAATAACATTCTCATGGCTAAGACCTCTGGACTGTAATCATCGATGCGTCAGAGATGTAAAACGAAAACAACATTTGGAAAACACCTTATCTTCCTCAACTACATAGATACATCTTGATATGTGCCGCCGTGTGATCTCGTTCCAACTGCATGGCTGCCGAAAACAGCATTTCAATTGGAAACTTGCCAGAATCACAGCGAGTTAATCGTGGGAGCAGGGAACGGAAAAATATCCACTGGCTATTTACACCTTCGGTTATCTCTCAACTGACGCATCCTATACACAACAAATCTCCAAGATATTGTATATAGGTATGCTAGCCCCCGTAGTATAAGTTATATCTAAAGTATTAGTATAACCTACTGATGATGAAGAATCAAAAAAGGTTGGGACTCGCTGAAAAATTTATACTGCGGCGGAACACCTCAGTACGCACTGAAAACCTCAGTCTGCGGCTTAAGGAGGTTTTCTTCCGCCGTCTCGCCTGTTAAACGACAAGCTATTTTTAATTACGCATGGACTATGTATCACATATTAGTTGTCCGGGGTAGGAGCAAAGTATATTTCACCGCCCTACAAGGAGAGATGGCAATTGAATGTACAGCACGGCCGGTGACGTTTTAGTAGTAACGGGATATCGAAAAACAGACCCGGACCGGAACACCGATCCGATCGTAGACATTTGCTCCAAGTAGATCGAGAGACTAACTCTCTCTATCGACTGTGCTTCTATTTATTTATTTAATGTCAGACGCAGAGTTATTGAAGCAGATAGCGCAGTTAGCAGGTGCGTAAGAGAAGAGTGGCAAAGTATGGGACGGTATTGACAAGCACATTAGGCGCGATCAATAGACATAAGAACTCTAATAACCCTGACAGTGCAGGTCATGGACCGCCACGTCCCTCCTACTACCAGTCTGCCAGGGGCAGCTTCAGTGGCAGAGGACGGGGTCGTGGTGGCTACCGTCGTGGTGGAGTGTATAAACCAAGGCGATATCGAACAACTCGGCAATGGACTAGAGAGGGAGGCACTAGTAGTAATGATTCCACGGTCCAAATTGAGGGAATACAATATAGGACAGCAGAAAACGGAAACAAACTAGTGAAGGTAGACGGAGGTAACGATGTCGATACTACGCCCAAGAAGGCGGTAGTTGATGGCGTCCGTTATGTCCGTAGCAAGTCTGGTAACATGCTGCGAATTGACAAGGCTTGCCCATATTTTACAAGAACTGGTAATGATCGACTGTACCTGAGAAAGGTGACTATGATTTGAGCTTGAGCGTACTAATTGTTTTTATAATTTTAGGAACTTGTGAAAGAGGGAAGTCGTGTCCGTTCAAACACGACTCAGAGAGGGTGGCTCTGTGTAAGCATTTCCTGAAGGGCAACTGTAATCGGCCCGAGTGCAATCTAAGCCACAAACCGACGGCTAAGAATTCCCCGTTGTGTCAATTCTACATGATGGGAAACTGTAGCAATCCCAATTGCAAGTTTACCCATAAAGATAATGTTTATAGTGGACAGCCTGTGTGTGAAGAGTTTGCCATTGAAGGGTATTGTGATAAGGGCCTTGAATGTCCAAACAGACATGTTTTTGAATGTCCTGAGTTTGATAAGACTGGCAATTGTTCACGCCCGAAATGCAAACTCAAGCACGTTCTACGGGCAAACAAGGAGGATCCTAAGCCTTCTGCAGAGGAAAAACAAAGACAGAACAAAAAAGTTGACATCGAGTCACTTACTAATGCTCTTTATGATGATTCAGATGAAGAAGAAGAGGATGAACATCAAAGAAAGACTGATAACGGCGATAGTGAGCCGGAATCTTTTGATGAAGGAGAAGATGAAGAAGAAGATGATGAAAATGAACAAGATGAAGATGAAGATGAAGATGAGCACAATAATACCTTAGATCAAGACTTTATAGAAATCTAATTAGTTGCTCTGACACATTTGCAAAAGGAATGGAAAGAGTACAGTAAGGTACAATTTCAGAAGTGGAACTGTTTTTTATATTATTAGTAGTACTATATTACCGTAAAAATGCAATGTTGTTCGTTGAAAAGATGCAAAATGTTAGAACTTTGGTCGACGTTTCCGGCCAGTGTACTTGCTGTCTTTAGCGACCATCTTACCTCGTTTTTTCATCAATTCCTTCTTTCTATTGATATAGTCCTTTCGGGATTCGTCTTTCTTGTTGAACTTTTTGCGCTTCTTAATTTCTTCCATTGCCACACCTTCCAGGTTAATTTCTTCGTCTGACTGGCCAGCCGTTAGCACCAGATAGTACTTCTGATTCTTTTTGCTTTCTGGATTATCGATAACAATACCACCTGAAAACCCTGTAGCTTTAGCAGCAGATTGAATTGTGTCCCGCTGCTTGTCGTTCAAAGGGTAGAATTGACAGCACACTTTTCCACCTCGTTTCAAACTTGAATACAAAGTTTCAAAGAAATGCATCAGTCTTCTTTTCGGATCAGCATTTGCAGTATCTGCATTACAAAGCCATTGAATGGCACTAATACTAATTGCTGCATCAAAGCTGCCGGCTCTAAATGGAATCCCCTGACCCATATCTGCCAACATCAAATCTCCTTCAACCTCTTTATCAATGGCGTTTGCCAACATTGATGCAGATATGTCCATTCCTATCCACGTGTGTCCCTCTTCTGTCAAAATTTCACCAGACAATCCTGATCCGCAGCCGATATCTAAGATGTGCTGACTCTGAGGCAAATTTAGTAATTCTAAGGCACGCAGCGTCATTTCTGCTTGGATATGCTGGACACGACTGGAGGTTGTATATTTCTTCGACTCTTCATCATTATAGAAGATCTCCGGCGGAGCAGTATATTCTGGCCTCGACATTGTACCAACCGGTCGCTACTGAAAGAATTTTTTCTGGTTCAGATGTATTCTTCCGACAACCGCGTAAGTCGCGTCAGGGTTAGGGTATCGGCCGTTTTGCGAAGTCTTGGAAACATGCAAGGGAAAGCGAAATGCCATGACTATGGTATCAGTATCGAGGGCTGTAGGAAATTAGTTGATATATGGCGAACTGGATACTTCCATCGGCATGGAGTTTTGGTGACTGAGAAATTCCCGAGGCTGGAGTCGTGACCACTTCAATGGATGAGAATGCCTCGACGCAATAGTTGTCACATAGGGAAACATCGAATTGATGACTTTGATTGACGGTTTGGTTGGTACTCTAACAAAAAGCATAGTTAGGGCTACTACACAAAACCTGATAAGCATAGTGCTCTGGTTGAAGGGCGCAGCTCCAGCAAGACACAATAGCAATTGAATCCCCGAGTTTATTTCTAATTGCCTACACTGTGCTGTACACTATATACGGATGGGTTAGAGGCATGCATGCTGAGCAGAGTGATGTAACGAATTTGCCGTTTTCGGAAAGCGGACAATTAAGAATGAGGTTTCACTCACCGTAGCCTTTCGTGCGGAGTAGTAGTAATTTACCTTCATGCAAGCCCCGTGGCACCCAATGAGTCAAATATAGCGTCAAAGTGTTGTGTCCATTAAGGCGAACATTTGGAGTGCTCGATCGGATCGGGTGGTCGGAGGCGGTCGGCATTAGCGGGAGTACGATTGATCCGTCGGAACCGACACACCTAGGGTAGACTTTACCCTGTTTGGTATAATTTCCTTTTCCTGTTCAATTTGGAAAGTTGTATGGAAAGGCAGAGGAGTAATACATAACCTGAGTGAGTTGCCATTGAACGGACAAGCACACGATGAGTGATACAACGAGCAAATTGCGGAATCGAACATTAAAGAAGCAACACAGAAATAGCATATCGCGTGGAGATTATTTTACGGCGAAGGTTAGTAACGACTCTAGTGACACGCTTGATAAGCTGAATAAGCAGTTGAATTCTGGTGCAAGGTATCGAGAACATTTAGCGAATGACAATAGTTATGCCGATACCCCTAGGGAGGGAACTCCCCTGGTGGAAGGTACTACACCACCACCGTTAGAACAAAGTACAACGAGGACTAAAGTGTTAGACGATAGATCTGGATCACAGCTTGTGGATGAAACTACAGTTGAAAAGGACCATGAGGGTAAGAGGAGACGAGTTAAACGGCGATATCGATTTAAGAACTTGAGCAACAGCCATCAGCTCAGCATATTGGACCTGCAGTCAAGCAGGCAATCTACCTTTTTTGGCTTCTACACAGTGTTTTGGCTGACCATGGCGCTTGTAGTGTGCCGATCATTTGTTTCCAACTATATTAGATTCCAACAGTTGTTTGAAACCAATATATTTCAGCAACTTGGGCGTGATCTAATTCCAATTGCTCTGACTGATGGGTTGATGTACTTATCAATGTATGTGAGCGTGCTTCTCCAATTTGCTGTAAAGCACGGCTACATGAAATGGGATAGGTCAGGTTGGATTCTTCAAAACATTTGGCAGACGGTGTTTTTATTTTTTTTCGTGTGGCTCGCGGAACGTATGCAGTTCCCCTGGATTGGAAGAGTGTTTTTACTTCTCCATTCTTTGGTCATGCTCATGAAACAGCATTCTTATTCGTTTTACAATGGCTATCTATGGCAAATTCGCAATGAGCTTTTCACATCCAAGGACTTACTCCACCATATCGAAAACAAGGAGCATTTTGAAGAGCGGGAAAAAGTGGAGAAGCTTAAAGACCAGATTGATTTTTGTCAACATGAATTGGACCTACAATCTACTCGAACGCCCTTCCCGAAAAACATTACCTTCAAGAATTTTTTCACCTATAGCATGTTCCCTACAGTCGTCTATCAGATCGAATATCCACGAACGAATAGAATTCGGTGGTCCTATGTGTTTGAAAAAGTCGCAGCTGTGTTTGGAGTGTTTTTCCTCATGATTATGGTGGCTGAAAATTACCTCTATCCGCTCACAATGAAAGGCATTGCACTAAGTGTCGCTCCTCTTCAAGAACGCATCCAAGCCTTCCCATATCTTTTCCTTGACTTCACTCTTCCCCTGTTCATCATGTACCTCCTGGTGTTCTATATCATTTGGCATGCGATTCTGAATGGAATTGCTGAACTCACTCGCTTTGGTGACCGTGAGTTTTACGGCGAATGGTGGAACTCTGTTACTTTTGACCAGTTTGCTAAAGAGTGGAACACGCCTGTCCATCGTTTCCTTCTCCGTCATGTCTATCATAGCAGCATCTCCGCTTTCCAGGTCTCGAAGACTACGGCAACGCTAATAACCTTCTTCCTATCATCACTAGTTCATGAGTTTGTCATGTTTTCGATTTTCAAAAAGGTCCGCTGGTACTGCATCTTTTTCCAAATGACCCAAATCCCTCTCATTGCTCTCAGCAGACTAAAGATATTACGCGACAAGCAAGTTCTCGGTAACGTCATTTTTTGGTTCGGCATGATGATAGGACCGTCCATCATGACGGCCCTCTATTTACTTTTTTAGTTGTTTTTTTTCTATAGATGATTGAATTTTAAATCGGCGAAATACATGTTGTATCTGCTTTCTGGCTGAAAGAGAGACACTTCGTCTTCTGTCGTAGTGTGCTTGTCCTCCGTGGGAGAGGTGTCATTCACTTGCAGCGTCTATATATCTTTAAACACCCCAGTTACTGCCACCTAGCAAGTGTAATAACAAGTATAACTAGCCAATAAAGATTGCAAGGTAGCAAATATACGATATTGCGCCATGTTTTGCCAAAAACTTGAGCGTCCTCTCTACGGTGGTGACAAACACGAATAGGATATATATTTACAAGAGTGGACATTTATTTATAGATTTCATCAAATGGCCGGGTGTCATGGAAGCACGAGTCAAAGACTTCATTTACAACTTTGGCGGCCTGTTCATCAGAGTGGCAGTTGGGGTTACCTCGGACAGAAATTGTAGCTCGTCTCTTTACGCAGTTTTGTAAACCTCTATCAAACTTCCAAATACCGTTCCGTACAATTTGGTTCATAGCTCGACACTCGCCAGAAAGTGTGGATGCTCTTATTTCGGAACAAGCATGATGTCGCAGATTCATCCAATCAACATCGAATTTACAGTGATCATAAGCATGCACCATTTCATGGGCCAATGTATCCTCGAACTTCAAACGATTAAACACTCGATTTTGGCAAATCAAAATGCCGAGTTCAGGGTTAAAACCACCGGCTTTCATCTCATCACAGTGGTCACAAATCACAGTCTTTTCGTTAATATTACCTCCGACTTTATGGATCTGCTCGCTCATAAACCGAACTATAGGACTGTATTTGAGAACCCATTCTTTATTCTCCTCGCATCGTTTGCAGGCAATTTCCCGTAGTCTCTTTGGTACATCTTCCTCGTATTCATTCTTGGCCTTCTCGCTTAGTCCTAATCCTGTCTTGTAGGGTATTGTTCTTAGGAGCCACTTAAACCCATGCAACGCCCGTTGAGCTTCTTCACCGCCCCCACTCTTGTCGTTCTCGCTCATTGATCTCAGGCTCCTTCAAGTTCTGATGCCCGCGAGTTGGAAAATATCACCTACGCGCAAATGCGCGCAATCCCCTCCCTCCGCCCCCCCCCCCCCATTCGCCCTTTGGGCCAACCGGCAGGTCACATACGAAATACGAAAACACCGTGGCAGAGGTTTAAACGTTTACTTAATTGTCTCTATCGTGTTTATTACTCTCTCCATCTTTTAGGGGAAAGACTATCACGTCTTTGGACTCCTGAGCGTTGTGCGCGCAATCGGGAAGGTATGTATCTATCGGACCGATAATTTTTCAAGATAGGAATATATAGATAGAGATAGGATAGTGAGCCCCAGAAATGTCGAACATTTGGATCGCAGCGTCGGATGGGAATATCGAAAAAGTGAAGGAATTCATTTCTACGGGACAGGGTCCTAACGATAAGGATGTGAATGGATATACGAGCATGCATGCTGCTGTTTCCTATGGGCACAAGGAGTTGCTTGACTACCTCATGAGTGTTGGTGGAGACATTAATGTGAGCGATGAAGATGGCGATAGGCCATTGCATGTTGTTGAGAGTGTGGACATGGCGAAATATATTATTGAGGAGTATAAGGCTGATTTTAGGGCAAAGAACTCTGACGGACAGACTCCGTTGCAAAAGATTGAAGAAGAAGACGAATTTCCTGACTTGGTGGACTATTTAAAAACTCTAACACCAGAATTGTGTACTGGAAATGGTACTAAAACGGCGGATAATGATGACGATGAAAAACTGCCAGACTTACCGGCATCATCTACTGTCACATACTCGTACGAGAACGAAGTTCAAGGAAACGTAGACGAGGCACAGAGACGAAGAATTGAACAAATTATCCACAGCGATAACCCACAGGAAGGGATGATGGAGTATCTACGCCAGGCTGTTCACACTCAGATGAATAGTGAACAACAACAGGATGGAGTAGATAAGAAGAAACCTAAGACTGACAACTAACCTTTTCATTTGAATATACAGTGGCATTTAAGTTTTGCTGTTTGGATAAAGTGTTATAGGTAATCGTGTTCGAGAAAGCAAGCTCGTTTTATTCATTTAGGCCATCTAGCTACAGATATATTTAACACAACGGGACACCTCGATGGCATCAGTAATGGTGCGGCCATCATATCCAAATTGAAACTCGAAGCTTTCATTTGCCCATTCAATGTCCCATCTTCCGGGATACTGGGACCCGTTCTTATTTGGATTCTCCTTTATGAAGGCTTTCTTGGCCTCCGGCGACATGCGTATGTATTCACGATATTCGGGTGCGCCAGGGACCAAGATGTTGTCAGCAAACACAATGGTTCCAGGACCAACCAAACCCAGTGATTCCATAATGCGCATGTCTGGCGTGTATTCTGTCTTCCAATGGTCAACAAGAAGCGCATCAAACCTTTTGGGATACTGTGGCGCTTTGGAAAATTCCAAAAGCTTGTTTTTGGCTTGGCCTATGATAATCTCGATCTTATCAGATAATCCGGCCAATCCAATCAATTCTCGTGCTATCGAGGCAAATTCTTCATTGATTTCAAAGCTAAAATACTTTCCATCTTGCGGCAAAGCAGCAGCAAATCTGATAGCAGAATAGCCCATATAACAGCCCAATTCAGCCATTACTTTGGAGGCCCCCAATTTGCTTACAATGAGGTCTGCCTTTCTCTTCCCGACGTTCATCATGCTTTCCGTCTCACAGAATTTGTCAATGGCAGCCAGAACTTTGTCGGGCTGTCCTCGAAGCTCTTCCTGAGGAAGGCTACATACATAATTGAGCAATTTCTGTTCCTTGCTAGTCATTGTTATTTTTTATGTTACCTACGCCACCCTAGCTATATATATACTGTCTGTGCACCGCATATCCGCATCCGACTCGGGAGAGGGGTTAGCTGCAGCTTTCCGAAATAATATACAACATTAACTTCCAACGACGCAACTACATTTCCTGAATGGATCGATTTTGTTAACTCATTTCAACGGCTAGCAAATCCTTATGGAGATATTGGAAGCTTCTTACTAGTTTAAGCTGTATAGCCACGACTGGACCTCATCTCATTGCATGGGCAGCCGCGTGCGAGTGGCGAACCGGTGAACCTTGGTGGCTCTCCGACTTCGGAGGGTTGGAAAACGAAACGAAACCTATTCTGTAGCTGGAAAAAGCGTATATTAATGCAATTGTGGTGGCAACAAGCCCGGAATAGGACACCGGCTTTTGGACACTTCTGGAAGCATGCTGGGCTTTGTCACCACGATCGGAGGACTAGTCGTTGGTCAATGTGCCGGAATTGGAATGATAGTAGTGCCATCAAGACTCGCTAAGCACACAGACCTGGCTCTGCAACTTTGTGGGGCTTAATATAGCAGGTTTTTTTTAAATGATTCCGATGCAACAATTGAACTGGAAATATAGAGCTTCGTAAGGTCATATGTCGAACAAAAGAATTTATACTTGAGATTTCTCTAATGTTCAAGTAGGATGATTTAGTACACAGTTCCGGACTCTAAATATATAGTAACAGAATACTTTAAAGTGATTCTTGGTACAATAAACTTACATTATCTGTTTCTATGTACAACTACTGGTTATTTCGTACTCAGACTGAAATACATCTATCTCGTAATCTTGTGTACCTTGTTAGTCGTCTTTACGGGAAAGGAATCCCTGATATGCTTCTTGAGGAATACGGACGTTTCCAATTGATCTCATGGTCTTTTTACCCTCCTTTTGCCTCTTCAACAGCTTTTGTCGTCTAGAAATATCCGATGCATGCAGTTTTGCCAAAACATCCTTTCGCTTGGCCTTGATCGTCTCTCTGGCCACAATTTTCCCCGCAGCTTTTGCTTGAATGACAACTTCAAAAAGTTGAAATTTCAAGTATCCTTTGAACTTTCGGACCCATTCTTTACCCTTGGTGTCCACCTGACTCCTATGCATAACTTGAGCCAAGGCGTCTATACCCTTCCCATTTACAAGAAGCTCCAGTTTGACGACATCTGAAGGACGGTATCCTGCATCGTCGTAGTCTAACGACGCATACCCCCGAGTGGCCCCTTTCAATTTACCAAAAAAGTCGTCGACCAAATGCGCCAACGGGATGAGGTATTTAATCATTGCTTGACCTGTCGTGAGGAATGAAATGTCCACCTGCTCGCCACGGTTGTTTTCACAGAGTCTGATCACTTGTCCCATGTACTCTTGAGGAACGGTCATCAGAGCTTCCACGTAGGGCTCCTGAAGTACAGACACTTTAGATTTAATTGTTTGAGGATCCGGAAACTCATCAGGATTTGTCACAATTTCCTCGGTGCCATCAACCCAGGTGATTTTATATGGCACTGTCGGTGCAGTGATGATGAGGGATTCTCCATGTTCGCTCTCTAATCTTTCACGGAAAACGTCTGCATGCAAGGTGCCGAGGAATCCTAACCTCCACCCCTGCCCAAGCGCATTGGATGTCTCCTTCTCTAGCGTCACACTTCGGTCATTTAATGTTAAATGTTCCAAACGTTCTTCCAAATGGGCAAAGTTAGCGCCCTCAGCAGGAAATGCTCCAACGAAGATCATTGGTTTCACATCTTCAAACCCCGGTAGTGGCTCTACATCATTTTCGGTCCCCTGAGTCATGAAGGTGTCACCGATTTTGGCATCAGCAACTTTTTTCATTCCTAAGACCAAGTATCCAACTTGGCCAGCAGTTAAATGTACCATGGGAACCTTATCGGGATACATTATGCCTAATTCTTTAACCTCATACTTCAACTTGGTATGCGCGGACACAAGTCGTTGTCCCCGTTTTATCTTGCCATCCACAACATGAACTAAAAGAACAACCCCCAAATAACTATCATACCAAGAGTCCACCAATAATGCTCGAAGGGGCTTGTCCAGCTTACCAGATGGTGGTGGAATGTTTTCAATCACCGATGGGAGTACTTGTTCAACATTATGCCCAGTTTTTGCTGATAATTTGATAACTTTGTCCGTTGGCAGCTCAAAAGTTGTTTCAATTTGATCAATTGCCCTTGGAATATCTGCATGCGGCAAATCAATCTTGTTGATCACAGGCAAAAGTTCGAGCCCTAGGCTATATGCTGTATAAAAGTTTGCAACCGTCTGAGCCTGCACCCCTTGGCTGGCATCAATTAACAATAATGCACCTCCGCAAGATGCATAACTCCGGGATACTTCCTGTCTGAAATCCACATGGCCTGGAGTATCCACTAAATGCAATAAATATTCCTTTCCATCAGTATGAGTATACAGCATTGAACATGTCTGGGCTTTAACCGTGATCCCTCTCTCTCTTTCCACGTCCAACTTGTCCAACACTTGCTTGTTTGTATCTCCCTTTTTTATCACACCTGTCAGTTCAAGCAGCCTATCGCTCAATGTCGACTTCCCATGGTCCACATGTGCTACAATTGAAAAATTTCGGTATCGATCTTGGGGGATTGCATCTATCCGCTTCTGCAGCTCACCGTACTCGGGCTCTATCGACTTTTTAGCAGCATAAAACCGGATTCCAACGGGTCTAAACTGGAGTTTTAAGCCACACGAGCCCCCTCCAATCCCTCGTCGCAGAAAGACTGTGCTCAGCCCTGATCGCATATTTCATTGGCTGTTAGGGTATATGGTGGTGAAATTTTTGGCCCTTAGTGAACGCCGCATCCCCATTGTCGTGCATGTATGATCTAGGCGCGGGCGCGCAGATCCCTATACTCCACTGAGAGTTGGACAAAAACCCAACTATTCGAGGCTCTTCTTCATCCCCCACTTCTCTTATCTTGTTTGACAATGTTTTCCTTGGTATTTGCTACTGCGACATGTCTATTTGCTAACTGTGTGTCTGCAAATATTCTGCAGACAACGAGTACGACTCCACCTGAATGGCAGAATATGACAATTTTGCAAAGAGTACTCGACTATGACTGGACTAAGGAGGCAATCATTGCTGCTACGCTTTTGGGTTATATTGGCCTGCATTTTTACGGCGTAAATCGTAACAAGTCTAAGGTTACTAAGTGGATTGAGGATCATAATGAGGTCTTGTCTAGCCAATTTTACCAGGTTGGTACCAAACATCCACAAGGTGATTTGATTGTTAGCGATAGCCCGACTTCGTTTACCACTTATGCGTCAGGTAGAGAGAATGTTCGTAGCTTCACTGCCGCTATTACCTTGAAGAATCGACAAAATATTGTCACTATGTTCATGGAGCAAGTTATGGGTATGTTTTGGAAGATCTTCCAGACCAAAGACACTATTGAGATCATCATCCGGCCATCAATTGGTCTTGACCCGTTCATTTTTGCTGTCGTCAATAAGGATGTTATGCAGAGTGCCCGTGAGGACAACTACTATCTCTCCTTGACTCGAACGACAGACTCTGATAAGCTTCCACTCTATTACACCTTCATGACTGAGAGTGCTGAAATCAGTGACACCATGTTCAATGCTGAACTCTCTCAGGCTATCCACCATCCAAACTCTCAAAATATTTTGGAATTTCTGGCAATCACGGACCAGCTGACTGATAGACCAACCACCCTTGAAGCTGCAGCTGCTCGACCCCAAATTCGTCTTACTATGAAATTTCCCTCGTCGAAAGAAGATTTGGAAGCTTCCCAGAAGGTTTTGAACGCTGCAATCAACTTGATTGATTTCGCCGCTAAGAAGGGACGTTGGAGACCTGAGGTTTCTAGAAAGATTAAGAATACTAGGGAGGCCGAGGTCAAGAAGGTTCAAAAACTTTTGGATGAAGAAAAGGCAGAAGAGCTCGCTCAAAAGAGAGCAGAGAAGAAGAGAGAGCAACAGCAAAACCTTTCCAAGCTTAGCCCGGCAGAGCAGCGAAAGGCTGAGCTCAAGGAGAGAGAAAAGGAGCAGAGGAAAATGGCCAAAAGACAAAACAAAAGGCAGCAAATCAGATCATAATACTGTACAATAATTGTAATATAAACTTTGTCTTGTATTTTTAGTTTTATAAGTACACAATGAAAAGTACTTGGTAAGAACGCAGTTACGACAGTTCAATGATATGGGCTACTTCGCAATTGTAACGAGGCCAAATTCTGGACCGGTACATTGGTTGGATCACACTCTTCCAAGAAGAATGGCCTACAAATTAGTGCAAAATTAGATAAATAAAACTACCAAAAATATCTACACAGTGCTCTTGAGGACAAGAATAACAGAATCTCCTCGAAGAAACATTTTGCTGATAAATCTATCCTTGTTTACTGGCTTCCCTCTCTTTCCTTTTGCGTTTATTGGTCGTTCTGTCCACATCTAGTAAAATTTGTTAATCCCCGCCCTTTCACAATTTCCAGCCGACTTTTCTTACCTCTTTAACGTTTTCTAGAACCATGTTAGAATGCCGATCAAACGCTTTCACTCGTGCAAGCAATTTCTTGTTATTTCGACATGATATTAGTACTGGTGTATGATTTTGGACTGCGCTTTGCAATACTGACAGAGGTCCATGGTTAAACTCATATTCCTCCAGTCGCTGCAGCTCAGCTTCTGTAAGCTCGGATCTTGGCCGTCCTACTAATTCCCTAATCAAATTGTTAGCATTTATCTCCACCTCTACATATTCTTTTAACTTACGCCATTACCAAACAGTTCGTCCTTTTAGAGAGTCCGCGTCGGTCCCAAATAGCATTTTTGGGAGTTAGTACGGCTGAGAGTAGGGTAACGTTGCCGGCGGCACTGACTTGACTTCACCCTCTTTTGGGGCTCTGGAAAGTGAGAAAACAAAATGGCCGTTACGGTGCGTACTATTATATGTTTCCATTTACTTTGCAAGTAAGAATATGATATATTGTCATTTCATACATATGTTGGTTAGTTGGTAATGCATGATCCGAATTGGATGTATGGCATGGAAATGACTGTGTAATACACGGATGCCCTTGAAGTATTTAACTAAAAGCTAAAATGCCCGGCAAGCAATCCTTTGGTCAAATTATGTCTTTCCCGTAAGTCTCCAACCTCTACCAACAGGAGTTTTGAATGGTTCAGACCAACCACCACCATAACAATCACAAAGAGCCCACTCAATTTGTGCGCCTCTGTAATCCTTCCAATGAGATTTATAGCATTGCCATCTCTCTTTCACAGTTGTCTCTAACATCTCCTTCCATGGTGCCTTTTGCAATGTCTTTAATACCCATTTTCTACAATTTCCAACCAAGCCCATATACGACCCCACATTCGGGACGGAGATGTTATACGTGTCAAATTGACCGGGTGAAAGCGTTAAAAATCCAGAGGTTAACAACAAGTTTTTTTCATTTTCAAGTTCTTTGTCTCGTAAATCGTGTATCGAAATTGTGGTTGCCTCCGGCATTTCCTCTAATAACTCTTTGAACTTCAAAAATGTTTGTCTATGCTCCTTTCGTGATTCCAGCTCTCCATAATAGTCTTTACACTTGATTACCAACTCCCCACCTTCGACATGGTTTACCAGAAGCCGTCTAATTTTGTGCGCTTGGCAATGACGTCGGATTTCTCGTTCAACATGTGTCGAGTCATTCAAAAAGATTGAATGCAAATGAGTTGTCATGACCAATTTCGGAAGTGTTTTCCTGTAATAATGAACTTCTGCAGACCGTTTGCCCCCAAGCACTTCCCGGTCAATATCCGCCCACATAATACCTAATATAGCATCTATAGCTACTAATAAATGGGGTTTGCTATTCAAATTATCACTCCACCAATCCAAAGTCACGGGTCCGGCTATTATTTGCAGCTTTTCCTGGCGCTCTCTAGTTCTATCAGCTCTAGCTTTTTTGCCCTCCTCCAGGCTCTTCAAATATGCCTTGTCCGACGGAAGCAAGGGCCCTTCTGGGGGGCGAGGGCGCCTCTTTCCAGTCTTAGTAGTTAACTGAGAACTTTTCGCAGCTGTCAATCGCATATATGAAGGCATCTCTGTTAAACAAACTTCTGATAAGGCGTTGCCGATAAATTCACAATTCCCAGCTTGAACTTCAGCCGCAGATAGTCACGTGACCTGTTGGAAATGAATTATAAATGAAAATAAATGCAGCTGCTTCTTAGGAACGCAATGATTACTGAAATCAATTGATGGCGAATAATTCAATTTTGCTTATTTATTTACCTATAACCTCTTGTTCTCTTTATAACCTTAAGTGTGTTATTCGAGAATAAAACTGTCGACATTTCATTCGCCCGTAATTTCAACGAATCAAGGATTCTTCAGTTACGAGTAGCTAAGGAACCCAATTAAACCTACACCACCTACCAGAACCAACGGTCTTCGAGCGTACGGTGATATAGTAGATAAGGGTTAGGGTACCTAGGTTGGTGAAGCAAATCAGGGCCGCCGATTGGATTGATTTGGCACGAACTAGTGCCGGCACACAACAACCGAAAGAGATGAAGGTAACATTGCTTGCAGTTGCCATGATTGCACTTATTGCAAGTGGTGCTGGTGTCCTCGGATGTGGAGTCGCCGTGCATTTGTCGTTACTCTCTCGGACACTGCCATATATGCCAGATGTGGTGAAACAAAGCGTCGGCTATGGTCAAACGGGAGCATTTTTTCCTGATGCCTTTTACTCATGCATGGGCCTATCTGAAGCAGCGGAGGATTCGCATTGGCCGCCGTTTTTGAAGATTGCGGTTGACTACTGGCGGGAGAAGTATGGACCTAGTAGTCGACAACAAAGAGAGAGACAGAGTAAATTTGAGAAGTTGATTAAAAGCCCATTTCGAGGACTTCAGACTGCGTTACTCGGGGAGAGAAGTTCGTCTGGTGATCAATTGAAAGCATTTATCTATGGCATTCTTGCTCATCAAGTGGCAGATGTCAGTTGGCATTCATTAGGCGTTAAGCAGGGCCTCTTGGTCATGTTAGCGAGAATGGAGTTTGAAGGTGATCTTGACAAGGCACACAATGTGTTGGATACTGGAGGGGATATGATTCTTTTGAAACAGCTATTGAATAGTGGACATGACCTGAGATGGTTCAACAGAGGCACATTATCGTGGAGTTATCCGACAGGGGACATTATTGAGATCTACAAACGAGCAGGATATAGTTTGTCTAGTTCATCGCTAGATTACTGCATGGTTCGAGGGAAGGCAGCTTTGGAAACCGAATTTCGTATTGCCCGGCCGGGGTTCGTTGGGTTCGCTAACCAATCACCCCTGTTGATGGAATCTTTAGAGGATTACTATTTAGGTGGTATGGCAGAAATGACCATGGCCATTCGACATTGTATTTCTGGGTTGGATCGCTGGTTTGAATTTGGTCCTGATAACGACCCTTGGGATCTTTGTGATGTGTTCAGCCTCAAGCGACCAACTGTAAACGAAAAGAACTACACAATATGGTCATCGACAGAAGAAGAATACGTTCATATAGAGGGCGAACCTTTTCAGAACCAAGTGCCTGCCATTGATACCCAGGCAGTGACTCCCCGACGCCCAGGACCAGCGACGATCTTAACAACTGGAATGGAACAGGCTCTGTTTGGTTCCTCAATTACCTTTGGAAATTTTCTAGCTGGACAGGCTAGCGTTGCGTTTTCAGCGCCGTTCGAGACCATTGATCACGGTCCAGAAGGTAGTGTGTATATTATGGCACTCTCAGAGCTACTAGATGAAGAAGAGACGAGGCCAGCACAAACGAGTACCGTAAAGCGAATAGGGATGAGGGGCTCGTATAACTATAACGAACGATATGGCGCCAAGATGGCGACGTTTGACATAGCAGGCGAGGATGTGCTGGTAATTTCACGTCCTGGAATATCTCAATTAGACCTCTACTACCAGGGAATAGCCATTGCCCATATCAATTTTAATCATGTTCAAACAGAATATGGCCTGACGGGCAGAAAAATGGTTGGAGAAGAGCTATTAGTTGGGGATGTTGATGGAGATGGGATTCAGGACCTCGTGGTCGGATCGCCACGCAGTGACGTCGACGGCGTGTCCCAGGAAGGAGAAGTGTTTATCATCTACGGTAACTCATTGACGGCCCTTATCAAAGATATTATTTCGACAGGGGTAAAGAATGCAATACGATTGGAGGATCATCTGAAAGTGCGTGTGCTACATCTTCCTGCACATGACAGGGAATCCGGGGATGGTTACAGCTTGTTTGGTAGTCGGTTATCCATGGCAGGTCACAACACGCTGCTTGTCGGTGCTCCAGGTAGGGGTAGAGTTTATGGTTTTCAAGAAGGGGGCAATCATCTGGCATTCGAGCTTGGACCGGATCCAGGGGTAAACTCATACACAGGGTTTGGCAATGGCATTGTGGCAGGCTCAGGAAACCAGATTGTCGTATCCAACTCGCATGAGAATGTAGAATATTCATCTATGAAACAGTGCATGCAATGCGGAGTAATCTATGTGTTTCACGTGTCGGACGATGGAAAAATACAGCGCCAAGCAAAGCTATCTCCGCCAGATGGCCGATCCTTCGATCGGTTTGGTCAAGAAGGTGTGTTGATAGACAACTCCGCTTTGTACATTACGTCACCTTTTGCAAACAATGACCGTGGGGTGGTTTGGCGAATCGATCTCTCTCGTAATATTGACGACTCCACCACTGTAGATCAGATAATATCACAGGGCCCTCCACCCTACAGTAGCGGCTTCGGGTCGGCAATCAACGGCATCTGTCTCCCAAACAATCAAACGCTCCTGGCAGTGGGGATGCCTTATTACGGCACTACATACAGCACGTTGCTTGAGGGCGCAGTCGCTGTTTATTTAATTTAACGTGTTATGATTAGTACACGAATACCCATTGGAGGCTTCATTTGGGTTTTAGTTACTTACGTTTTGCTGCATATATATATTAAAAAAAAAAAAAAAAAAAAAAAAAAAAAAAGCGCATCGCAATTGAACTTGGTTTCTTTTTAAAATGTACAGGGTATGATGCACCAGCTGGTGAATCATCTTTTATGAAAATAGAGAGTTAGTATCGACTGAAGATCCCCTGAAGACTTCTTGTATTCTTCAGCCCCGAGGTCTTCACAAATTGATTTTACTTTTTCTACCAGCCACTCACGCTTTTGCAAATCAAGATCAGATATGTGTCTTGTCCGCTTACCTCCCCTGCCCAGTTCTATGATTGCCTTATGGCCCCTGTTGAGTACCGATTCGACAGCATTTTTCTTTTGCCCAGTTAGATCTGCTTGGCCTATTGCCCAAGAAATTGGTACGTTCTTTTCTTTCGGTAGATTAGAGGATGATGACCCTTTTTTGGCTGCCTTTTGCTCCTGGTATCGTTGACGAGAAATATCCGCTGCTGCAAGTCGGTCGGCTTCGGTTAATTGTACTACCTTACAGGTTATCTGGGGGTCAAACTGGCCAGGATCTTGAGATTGTCTATAGCTAACGATTTTCAATTTTTCCTTCTTGGTGTCTAAATTTCGTTGCAAAAACTTTTTCAACGGTACATTATCCACCTTTTTTCCCTGTTGGTCGATGACCGATGCACGAGCCTTTAGCGGAACCAGCCGCAATATCTCATGGTTCACCTCTTTTCGCGACAGTCGTGGCACACTGCTGTGCAAATAACGGCGGAGTAGTAGCATTGCAGTGACTCTAGTTGAAACTTCCTATCTCCGATCAA
The DNA here is from genome assembly GCA_030585065.1 of Blastobotrys persicus. Classification (NCBI taxonomy): domain Eukaryota; kingdom Fungi; phylum Ascomycota; class Dipodascomycetes; order Dipodascales; family Trichomonascaceae; genus Blastobotrys; species Blastobotrys persicus. The sequence continues at coordinate 27,452 of JAJMBO010000060.1, forward strand.
CTGTTTGAAAAAAATTCGCGCACGCGCGAGAGCTTTAATTACTTAGTTGAATGTTTTGAAATTCTCTATGCTTTTCGCAAGACATGGAATTGTAGATTCTTAGATTTGTAATTAACTGTATTCTGGGCTAGGTGTAATAGGTCAGATTATTCTGGAAGAAGTTTGGTTCATTGTAGGCCATGTCCTTTTTTTTTTTTTTTTTTTCTTTTTTTTCTTTTACTATTAGAATACGAACCATATCCATATTCAGTTACAATCTTTCCAATAGCCTCAGCCCGTTGTTCCCAGAAACAGCTCTCATATGGTAAAATAGAACGCCGTCTTACCACACAGCATTTACACCGATCAAAGGTATTACGTGAAAGCACGTCATAGATGAAAATTATCAGCCAGCGTCTGACTAGTATGGTCTAGCCAGCAGCTTAGCTAAAACATTAAACTTTTCACTCACAGCTCACCTCTGCGGCCTTGTAGTTGAAAGCTGAACCATTACTCATCCGTAGCATCTGAAATGCAAGGAAAGGAGTTTGAGTGAAATCCACAATCTAAAACATCAACTACTATTGTCTACCAAAAAAACAGCCCTTTTGTAATAATAAAAATCGAGTAATAATTCAAATCTCCATTCAGTAGCTTATTACCCCTGTGATGATTGTAACCTTGGGAAGTTAACGGATCAACTAATATTAGGGATCTGCGACATGTTTCAGAACGGAATACCGGTGATAGGCGATCACCGCCGGTTGACCCTGCATTGAGGTAGCTACTCAATTACATAGCATATTCCTTTGGCCATGAAAGAAACGCTTTATCTTATCGCTCTGAATAATAAATAGTTGGATTTGAAACCGACCAGTGATGATATTTTCCAATTGTGACAATGTTTTGCCTACGCCGCTCAGTCAGTTCCAGCTTACGCTATGACGTCGGACGGGTCAACTCGTGATCATTGAAAATCTGGACACTTGCATTATCCATAATGCAGCCGCCGTTGATACGACAATACTGCTTTAAAAATTATAGATATGTATAAACCCCACTGTATTATGTTGATATTATCAGATTGTCCTGTGATTACATCATCAACTATTTAACCTCCGATCGTCTGAGCCGCACGTGTTCAGCTAATATCACGTGGATTTTTGCCATTTCTACTGTCAAGCAAGTGATGGACATAAAGAGGGCGCGACAAGCCAAGGGATGTATAAAAGGTAGACCATCTGCCTTTGGCAATCGCGGATACCCAACAAGATGGCAGGTGTACATGTGGACAGTGTTCCCGAATATGATGAGGCATTGCCCAAGACCGTACCATGGTTGCGGGAAAAGGTCTATGATAATTTGTTTGATCGTTTCAAAAATTATGTCATTTCTCTGTTCCCTATTGCACAATGGATTTATCGATACAACCTGACTTGGTTGTACGGGGATATGATTGCCGGTATCACTGTGGGCGCTGTCCTGGTGCCTCAAGGCATGTCATATGCACAAATTGCAACCCTCCCACCTGAATATGGTCTTTACTCATCTTTTGTTGGCGTGTTTATCTACTGCTTCTTTGCCACTTCAAAGGATGTGTCTATTGGGCCAGTAGCTGTTATGTCTCTGCAGGTTTCCAAAGTTATTGAACACGCTCTGAAGTCTCTACCCGATTACACTGATGCATCCGCTCCACTGATTGCTGAGACGTTGGCACTGCTATGTGGTGCCATCGCTTTGGGTATTGGCATCCTGCGGCTGGGGTTCATTTTGGAATTCATCCCTATCCCAGCAATCATGGGGTTCATGACTGGGTCTGCAATTAATATTGTGTCTGGTCAAGTCCCTGGATTGTTTGGTATTCAGAAGCGTTTTGATACCCGCGCCGAGACTTATATGGTGATTATCAATACGCTGAAAAATCTGGGCCATACAAGGTTAGATGCAGCTTTTGGCTTGGTTTGTCTTTTCATCCTTTATTTCGCTAGATGGCTGTTTAACTTCCTAACCAAACGATATCCCAAATATTCTCGGATATTTTTCTTTGCATCCGTACTAAGAAACGCCGTCATTATCATCTTCGCCACCCTCATCTCCTGGGGTGTGTGCAAGGGTTACAAGGAATCGGGGAAATACCCCATTTCCATTTTAAAGGATGTTCCACGTGGCTTTCAACATGTGGGCATAATGGAGTACGACCAAAATATAATGAGCGCAATCGCATCGGACTTGCCGGTCTCAGTAGTAGTCTTATTGTTGGAGCATATCGCCATTTCAAAGAGCTTCGGTCGTATTAACGATTACAAAATTAATCCCAACCAGGAGCTGATTGCAATCGGTGTGACAAACTTGGTTGGTACTAATTTCTCTGCCTATCCAGCCACTGGCTCATTTTCTCGATCAGCACTGAAGCATAAATGTGGCGTTCGAACTCCTCTGGCAGGTATTTTTACCGGTGTTGTTGTTATGCTTGCCTTATACGCTCTGACTGATGCTTTCTACTGGATCCCAAATGCTGCCCTCTGCGCAGTCATTATTCATGCTGTTGGAGACCTGGTCTCTCATCCCAAGACTGCTTACAAGTTCTGGAAGTGTTCTCCCATAGAAGCAGCTATTTTCATCATTGCGGTTGTGCTTACTGTGTTTATCACAATAGAAGCTGGAATATACTTCGCCATTGCAGCATCATTAGTGCTACTGCTACTTCGGATCGCGTTCCCCTCAGGAGAAGCTCTTGGTAAAGTAGAGTATTACCAAGTGAACTCACCTCTGATTCATAAGCGTGAACCTTCTTCTTCCGACAAAGAAAAGAAACCTGAGTACAATGAGCTGACAGAAACACCGTCACATAACGATTCTATTGAAGAACACTGCAATGATCATCCCGACCAAATCCGCCAGATCAGATCCAAATCTAGTGGCCATGCACCTGACCCTCGCACAAAATCTAAGCTCATCCTGGATAACAAAACCAAACGGACTAAATGGGTGCCATTGTCACACAAAGCGCTCAATCCAGAAATCCTTATAAAAAAACCGCCCCCTGGAGTGATTGTATTTAGACCTGGTGAATCATTTACCTATCCAAACTGTTCCAGACAAGCTGATAAGGTTGTTGACTTGGCACAAACTGAAACACGACGTGGCGTTGAGAGGGGACGAGAAGTTCGACTTGGTGATAGACCATGGAATGACCATGGGCCACGACATCGAAAGCCAGAAGACCAAGAAAGGGACAACCGCCCGATTCTACGAGCAGTTGTATTCGACTTTTCAGCCACCCCTCATGTCGATTTAACAGGTGTTCAGTCTCTTGTGGACATAAAGCAGAGTCTAAACAAATACGCCAACCGGCAGGTTGAATACCATTTTGTTGGAATCTTGTCAGATTGGATAAGACGCACATTAGTCGCGGAAGGGTTTGGCGGTGACATTAATCTTCCTCCTGAACGTCATTACATTCAAGTGGCGCTGAGAGATACCCGGTTTGCTGCTTTGGCTGAAGGTGTATTAGATGATGAAGTCGACCAAAAGCGGCCGGATGACAAGAAAGGTGCCTATGTGGATGAAGAAGCTAGAGACACGGAATCTGGTGTTGATGAGTATGGTGACTATGTCCCGATAGTGGGAACTAACACTCCATTCTTCCATTTTGATATTCCAGATTTGGAATTTGATGACTAATGACCCTTTTGTAATGATATTTATAGATCGCTTAATGAGAAATGTTGCACACAGAGCCCCCATTTCTTTCTTTCTATCTTTTCGTGACCGATATTGCTATCTTTCAGAGCACTTGCTAGATTTTTTTGTAACAACAGCAGGATTAGAAGACTGGGTTTTAGCATCGCGTAATCCGATCTCCAAACACCAAGTTGAACTATTCACATAGTCCAGCAAGTCTTGTTAGTATAAACGAAACGTTAAATAAGCGGTTTCTTCTTCTTCTTATTTACGACCACGCCCAGCGAATTTGGTCTTTTCTTGATACTAGGCTTAGCCACCTTAATTGGGTTCACAGGTACGGAGACTGGCTTCCGCACTATATTGTCTCCATTTGATGTCGTTTCAAATGCTAACCGAGCAATCTTTTCATCCTCAAGATCTTCCTTGGACTTTACTTCCTCTGTAACCGAAGCTTTAGCCTTATCTATCAAACCTTCGTACAGAGCTGCTTTATCAATTCGGGCATTCCGAGCACGCAATTCATCAAGTTCATCCTCGAGCTCCATTTCGCGCTTAGCATCCATTGCCCTCGCTTCCGCTGCCCTCATAACATCCTTATCTTCATCTTCTGCATCCCTACGAGCGCCTGGACCATACAACCTTTCCCTCTCTTTTTGCTCTTCCATCTCCTTCTCCTCACGCTCTAATCTGTCCAGCCGTTGTTCAGGAGTTTCCTCCTCCTGTTCGCGATCTCGCCAGGGCTCATGATTTCGCACGGCTCCGTATTCACATCGATAATCGTTAATTTTTGGATCAGTCTTAAACCGGATTTCGCCCGAACATCGCGGACATCTGATATAAAATCGGATGATTTTAATAGACTGATAGTCTTCTCCTGTCAATTGTTTCCTAGCATTGAACTTTTTTCCCTTGTAGATAAATTCGCCACAAGTAGTACAGCGCATGGAAAAAGGCGCCATCAGTCGCACAGTCGGTAAGCTTGCAGCAGCTGACCCTGCTGGCGCCTTCTTCCTCTTGATGATCTTTGATGGATCAAAGTCCGGAGGATAATATTTATTTAACGTCTTTCTCTCTGACATGACGGGTGCTTGGGCTGATGTGAGAAAATAGTATCGGGATTTATCGGTCGCCTTTTCTTCCCAACTAGAGTTAACGCGATTGCCACCCCCGGCCCCCCTCTACCACACCTTTTCGTACTAGTAAAGACAGTCAGTACTCTGGGTTCAGCTCTGGATGTTGGATAGTATTGATATTTGCGGTTTACCATTATCCGATATACGCATACACTGAACTAAAAAAATGGACCTCTGAGATGGGAAAAATGCCGAGAAGGCTCTAATTATGACAAGGTCTTAGTTGTGGAGAGCCCGCCTACTTGGTATTTCTAACACCATGTGAACTCGATTTCATCAAATAAACATTGCTTGCCCATGGTTCGCTACGAAGTAGCATTTAAGTCGCGACAGGTTTCCAATTAGTGTTTCCAATGGCTTCAACCAATTTAGATGTGACAAGTAAGGCCCTACGAGACCTTCATTGATCTGTATTTGTCGGAAGAAACATAGCCATGCATTCGTGCGGGAAATTAACCCTCTTGGTAAGAGACCTCGGCTAAAACTTTGTAGTGCATATTTGGGAACATATTGCGTATTTTACAGACCTGCATTATCGCCGATCTACGATAAAATTCCGACGGACCGATAAGTTATCAGACATAAGCCCCCTGACGATCATGAAAAATTTTTTTTCACTCACGACATGATGTTGACAGACCTTCCTGCTGAAATACTGCTGGACACATTTGGCTATTTGCCATATGATTCCCCGGAGTTGGTACAGTTACGGCGTACTAGTCGGTTACTAAAGTCGGCAGCTGATGATAATATCGGATGCTTTCTAAGGTTTAACATAGGGGCCGAAAAAGACATGATCTTGATCGTGGGCCCCAACCGAGTACCTATGGGCTCAGAGGTTCTCGAAACTGTCGAGGACGTTGACGGGCTCGAGTTTTGGCTGTCGAAAGTAAGAACCATGACCTTTACTGATCTTTCTCACGGAGGACATGACCAAAGCAAAAAATTTGCTGATGTATTAGATCGGGTGCTGAGATACTTTGAGACTAATAAGAAGCATGCTCCTCCTAGCTTTAACATGTTCATTAAAGCCCTCAAGATGGACAGTTTGGAATCTTATAACGTTGTCGACCGGATCAACAGCTCGCCGCTAAATTTCCAGGTGTCGCTCCAAACTTATGGGCCTTCTACAACCAGTGAGCCCGTGGTAAATCGTCAGCCAACCATGCTTGGTAAAAAGTTTACGGAGCTTGATTTTGCCATGTTTGGCAATGAGTTCACAGTCCCGTATGAAATGAACCAAGCCTGTGATATGCATGATATGAAAATCAAAAGTTACAAGGAGCACGTGTTCATGGATATGGTTTCAATTGTCAATAATGTGAATTCATGTGATTCGTTGAAGAACCTTACACTGTCGACGATGAACCTGAAACTTGACAAGACGTCGAACCTGAAAAATCTTTCCTTGCCCCACGTCCAAGGCCTCGATTTGCAGGACTGCAAACTGCAGCTTGAGGATGGCATTAAGGTGAAGAGAAGAGGTGTTTGCGGAGCTAAGGAAATCAGATCATCAAACCAAGATCCGCGTATGCTGGGTCTATTTGACTTTCCAAACGTGACTGATCTCTTTTACCGTCACAACGCAAAAGCCCCTATCCAGGCAAGCCGATTTTTAAGCCACATTGTGGACAAGGTGGAAAACCTGACCATCCAATGCAGCATGTCGGAGACGTACAATATCTTCTGCACTGACAGTTTTGCATCCAGCAGCATTAAAAATCTCGACCTTACTATCGACCATTTTGACTTGAAAATTATGAACCGCATCCAGCATCTGGGAAATTTGGAATCTCTGACTGTGTATTTCTTTGAACTGCCGTGCGAAGATGATCCGGAAGAGGCCCTTCAAAAGCAGCTATCCTCGTACCTCCAGAACCTTACCAAGGCGTGTCCGAATCTGAAAGGCGTGGACATCTGTGCCGGCGATGACTTTGCCCTCGCTTTGTAATGGCTCGGAGTTTATTTATACACTAGAGTATAGACTTAACTATAGACAGAACGCAATAGATGAGAACCTACGCTACTTGAATTACCTCGGCTTTCGTGCTAACCAAGCTAAAGCCATGCTATTCGGTATAGATAAAACATCGTCCAGAACCGGAAACGAGCCCAAACTACTGGCCAATTTGCGGGCTTTTTCTTGATTCGTTAATGTTTCTGTGTATACATGCAGGTTTGCGACTGAATCACATCATTGTCAGATGAAACTGCACAGCCGCACAAGAGCAAATTGTACCCAATTTGGTATCTTCAAACCATTAAAAAAATTAAAAAAATCAAAATAAAAAAGAAGATGCAATTCTACTGCCATTGGAGATGAGTAGTACTTATACCTGCGGCAGAATCATGCTTAATGGAGGAGACTGCATGTGATGTAAGCCCGCAGTAGGGGGGAGAGAAATTAAATGCCGCAAAAGAACAACGGTGGGTAACAGCGGCTATGCTACTTAGCCGTATCAAATTTTTGGGAGTGTCTGCGCCCGCGCCGCGGCGTTCCCACTTCTGTAGGGACAAAAGGACTATATAGGTCCCAGATCAGTACGGGATAAATCTGTAAACAGCTAGATTTAGGAAGACAGTCAGTCTTACCAGCATTTTTATTGGCCAAGGGTAAGTGTTGATAGGGGGGACTTTTTGGTGAGCGGTTCTAACTTGGTGTTAGGTTCTCGCGGTTGAACCATTAAAGGTTTGGTTGTGTTGCCCACTGGGTGAATATTTAAACGGATATGGGTGTGCAGTATTTGAAGTTTAAGATAACCAAATACGTGCAAAACAAATCATGGGAGTTTTCATTTATTGGCTGTCATTGTAAGTGTTTGATTATCTGTTGTGACTGTTTGGTTACTAATGAGTCGATGCTAGATCTTTACATCTTGAGCATGATCATCATTGGATCGATCATGGTCTACCCGGTCAGGAACATGAAGTATATTGATTCTCTGTTCTTTGCCAGTTGTATGTCCACGCAGGCTGGGTTGAACACGGTGGATATTAATAAAACGACTCTCTACCAGCAGTTGATATTTTACCTCTGGCCCATGTTCACCACGCCGATTTTTATCCATTCTGCAGTGGTCTTCCTTCGGTTGTACTGGTTTGAGAAGCGCTTTAAGGGGATCAAAGAGAATTCCAAGATCCAATCGAGAATACGTCGAACTGCGACAATGGCCAAGTATGGGTCTCTTGATCAAGCCAATGGTGATATAGAAATGGGCCGTTTGAAGACGCCCTCCAAACACGGTTGGTCAAAGGATGCAGACGACAGGGACCATGAGAATTCCGGCACCACCAGCAGTAGCAGTAAAGATGAAGATGCTCTGCTATCGAGTCCTCCGACAGCAATCAAATTTGGTGACTTGCCTCAACCCAAGAGACACACGTCCATTGCCCCCAAGGACATGTACATGTCTATCAATATGATGCAGCGCAATCGTCGAGATAGCAACGATGTTGCTGAAGGTCCAGCTTTGGTCATTAAAAGTCCACGGGCAATGGACGAAGAACATGAAAAGCAGGAAAGACTGGCTTCGCGGGCTCCAAGTTTGGATTCTCAGCTAGTCAGCGATGACAATCAAGAAGATGATGATGGTGATGATGATGATGACGAGGACGGTTCTAATGAACTGCAACGATCCGTCTCCCATGATGTGTCTTCTTCGGGCATTCCGATGGACTATTCAGGGGTGAAATTTGTGAGACGGGCTCACACAATCGAGGGAACCACTCCGGCTGAAGACGATGCAGCTAGGAGCACTCAAAAAGAAGATGGTGTGGTCTTTGCAAATAATGCGTCAAGAGGACGAAGGTTTAGGGATAGACTACCTCGTCTGGGTGGCGTGGACGGTACCCGCCGTCGAACCCGTAAGCGGGTGCTCAAGCGATCCAGCACATTTGAGAGGGTCTTGTCTGCTGCTAGGCAACGTTTGGTCGATCGTGAGAATGAATCCGAGGAAGGTAGCACGAACGGCCTGCGCCGAGCCATGTCGGCGAACTACCTTTCGTGGGAGCCGACCATTGGAAGAAATTCTCAGTTTGTGGACTTGACAGAAGAGCAAAAGGAGGAGTTGGGCGGAATAGAATATCGCGCTCTGAAAATACTTGCCAAGATCTTGATCGGATATTATGTTGGTTTACATTTGTTATGTGCCGTCATGTTGTTGCCCTGGGCGGTTTTGACGCCCAAATACCGGGATATTATTCGAGCTGACGGTATCAGTCCCGCGTGGTGGGCCTTCTTCACCGCAGAGTCGGCTTTTAATGACGTTGGTTTCACGCTGACCCCCGATTCCATGGCCTCTTTTACCCACGCAGCTTACGTCTTATTGACCATGTCATTTTTCATTGTTGTTGGTAATACCGGTTTCCCCTGTCTTCTGCGATTGATCATTTGGATCATGTTCAAACTGAGTCCAAAGTTCGGTAGAACTCATGAGTCGCTTGCATTTTTACTCGATCACCCACGTCGATGCTTTACCCTTCTGTTCCCAGGGTGGGCCACTTGGTGGTTGTTTGCCATTTTGGTGATCATGAACTCAATAGACTTGATCTTCTTTATTATCCTCGACCTTGATAACCCTGCTGTGACAGACCTTCCGGTGGGCTATAGAATCGTGTCCGGTCTTTTTGAAGGCTTTTCAACAAGAACAGCAGGTTTCTCTACCATTAGTCCAGGAAGTTTGCACCCTGGTATGCAGGTATCCTACATGGTCATGATGTACATTTCCGTCCTCCCCATTGCTATTTCCATTCGTAGAACCAACGTCTACGAAGAACAGTCTCTCGGTATCTATTTTGAGAAGAAGGAGGGTGAAGGTGAAGAGGCCAATGCTCCAAAACAAGAAGAGCCGTCTTATGTGAGCAACCATTTACGAAGACAACTGTCGTTTGATTTGTGGTACATTGTTCTTGGTCTTTTCATAATTACCATTGCAGAGGGCTCCAAGATTGGCAACCAGAAAATGACCCATTTTGACACCTTTGCAATTCTCTTTGAAATTGTCAGTGCTTATGGTACTGTCGGACTTTCTATGGGATACCCAGGCGTTAACGCGTCCTTCAGTTCGCAATTTGGCGTTATAGGCAAACTAGTCATCTGTGCCATGATGATTAGAGGCCGTCATCGTGGTCTACCTTACGCGCTCGATAGGGCAATCATGTTACCGAATGAAAAGCTCAAACGGACAGACACTCTCCAGGAAAATAACACTCGCAACCGATTGTTACGTCGCTCGTCGACAATGAACAGTACAAATGATGCTCAGTCAGTCATGGGTGAGCCAAATACAAGGCATGGCCCAGCTAGCGGATTTCGCCGAAGGATGCGCCGCATGTCGGTATCCACTATTCTCTCGACTACTCCAACTCCTGCTAACAGAACTCAAGATTAGATTTAATTTAATTTGTAACATGTTCATCTCCATCGAATTTCAGCCAACGTCTCCAAGTTTCTGGCTAAAAATAATGTCGCACTGGTCCATGTAAAAGCACCCGCTCCTCTCCTTTTCTCTGTTGAACTGTGGCTTTCTATCTTTGCCATAAGCTTTCCTATTTCATAGTCATCACGTATCTCTTATGCACAAAAACAGTGGCGAGGGACTACTTATATAACTACATACGGGACAACCGGCGAGTGCGGCTGAATACGGAAGTGGAAGGCGGGTGACATCAGGAAACACGGGGAGATTTGGAATACTGAGAAGGTACAATACGACTTGTGTAATCAGCAATCGTTGTTATAAAGCATAATAATTGAACAATGCTATATCAAATATATATATTTTTTTTCTTTTTTCATTACCTTTTTCTTTTTGTAGTCGAATCCCCCACTGGATGAATTAAGCATGTGTGCTTTGAACGTCGGACCGGTTGGGCTCGCAAAACCCAACCATCATCATCATTCTACTTCCTACACCTAGGGCTTGTAGTGTCACCATCTTTGATCATGGTGGCTAGCAGCAACGACAGTCGCGATGATAGGCCGCTGAATGAGCATATGCAGTCTTTGGCCCTGAGTGAGCAGAGCAAGGACAATAACCAGACAAGCAACCAACAAAACTTTCCGCCTCCTATTCCTCCAACTTCGTTGCCCGCCAATGTTCAAGCCAGGATCCAGGCTTTTCAAAGCTCACGACGCAATAGGTCCAACTCGGCTTCAACTCCTCCGTTGGCTAACCCCACCCCACCACTACCTTCGTATTCGCAGCCTGGGTCTCCGAATAACCAAATCCCAGAGGAAAACTCTGGTTCCCAGTCGAATACTCCAGGTTTTGGAGGGGCACTATCGTTCACTCCATCAGCGCCAGCCGTACAACTAAGAGCAAAGAAGCCCTCTTTATCGCAAAGGAGAGGTACTCCGAAGTTGAATACGGAGGGCCTTAGTCTGTCTGGCAGTCCATCTGTACCAGCATCCGCTCCAGCTACTAACAACCGCGCGCCATCTAGCGAGCCCTCTCAGGGAGGACGACAGAAACCCCCATCACAGTTGCCACAGGGTACCAACGTGCTGTCCAACTACGAAAAGTACATCGATGTGAAAACAGGATCGCTCAATTTTGCAGGAAAGGCGTCGTTACATTCACAAGGTATTGACTTTTCCTCGGGAACGTCGTTCAGGGTGTCTTTAGATGAATTTGAGCAGTTGGGAGAGCTTGGCCGAGGCAACTATGGCACTGTAACCAAAGTATACCATAGAAAGTATGACGTGGTGATGGCCATGAAGGAGATCCGATTGGAGCTGGATGAAGCAAAGTTCACACAGATCATTATGGAGCTGGAAATTTTGCATAAATGCGTGTCACCTTATATTGTGGACTTTTATGGTGCCTTCTTCGCTGAGGGCGCTGTTTATGTTTGCATGGAATACATGGACGGTGGGTCTTTGGACAAGATTTATGCGGGTGGCGTCGAAGAGCCTTATCTTGCCAAGATCACTGAAGCTGTGGTTCATGGTCTTAAGCAGCTAAAGGATGAACACAACATCATTCACCGCGACGTGAAACCAACAAATATACTTGTTTCTACAAGTGGAAAGATTAAACTATGTGACTTTGGTGTTTCTGGAAATTTAGTGGCTTCTATGGCAAAAACAAATATTGGTTGTCAGTCATACATGGCGCCAGAACGAATTCGATCCACAGCACCCGCTGCAGCTAACGCAATGACTTATACGGTTCACAGTGATATTTGGTCCCTCGGTCTGTCCATCCTTGAGACGGCTAAGGGCTCGTATCCATATCCACCAGAGACCTATCGTAATATATTCTCACAGCTGAGTGCGATCGTTGATGGTGATCCGCCTTCATTGCCTGAGGACAAGTTTAGTCCAGAGGCCCGAGATTTTGTCAACCAATGTTTGAACAAGGTCCCTCGTCTCCGTCCGTCATACTCCAAGCTGCTTGACCATCCTTGGTTAAGAAAGTATTGTGATGTGAATGTGGATATGGGCAAGTTTGTGAGAGAGGCTCTTGAACGAAAGAACAGTAGTGTTGGAGGTAGTGACTCGTCCCGGCCAGCTTTGCATAATGGTCTAGCGGGAGAAAATACGTCTCAAACAGCATGACATATAGAGAAGCGTAGAAATTATCTCAAAAATAACTTGAATGAACATCAGTTTCTAATTTTTTTTTTTTTTTTTTTTTTGTCGTAACGATGTTCAGCCGTCTTCATACTTGCCATTATTACGCCGTGAGTGAGGTCTGGCAGCGGATAAACAGTTTATCCGGATTTTTTTCACAAACCGACACGTCCGCTGCACAAAGCTGTTAAGCAGATTGCGAACGATGAAGAGGAAGGGAAATGGTCTATTGTCCTTATTTAAGATGTCAACTGGTAACTAAAAGTTCTGTGACTTTGCGGAACAAGGGTGGCCCCTCCATTGATCTCCGGAATCCTACCCGATTAGCCTTGTTGCCGTAGCATTGCTCATCACCCGAATTACATTCGATGAAGGAACTACCTCGTGAGCTGGTGCAGATAATAGAGCAATATTGCGATACAGATACGATAGGAGCACTTAAATTAACGTCCCGAGCATTGCACGATACACTGCGTGGACGAGTTAAGCATTTAGAGATACGGCCGTTCGATTCAAAACGGCTGCTACCAAAGGTTGAAAAAGATTGTACATGTTGCAATGAAGTCGGTGGCCTCGGCAAGGCGACTTCTACTCTAAATCGACCATATCAAGCATGCGGTGGATTGGGGTGCCATAAGCGATGGCTTTTGTTGAATCCGAGGAAAAGTGTGTGTGAGTTTGTAGTCGCTAGTCCAGAAACCTTTGGCCGGTTGCTTAGTACGGTTACATCTTTGAGTATTACATTTACGTCTAACAAATGGCCTGTTGAGATCTTGAATGCAATTGTCCCGTTTATTACACGGGTCCGTACAGTATACGTAAGTTATCTTGGCCAAAAGGTTGATCTAAAGGCTTGGAAAACGTTTATACGACCATTTGAGCGTATGCCAGGTATTGATAACACTTCGGTATTTCATGCTACCCATGGAGACCCAATTGAATTTGCCCAGGTGCTTTCCAAGACATTTTCAAAGATCAAATTCTTCCCTTTGGTCATCTTTGAACAGGACCTGCCCTTACTTGGGGACTCCTCCTTCGTAAACTGTCTAAAGGCTGTACAGGAACTGGACATTATCAAAGTCGGAAACAGTATAATATCGGCAGAGAATCTGTCAACTTTATTGCTACCGCTCACAAATCTTACGCAACTCTATGTACATTCTAGCGTGGACAACCCAAAAAACATCCAATGGGTCCCAAACCAATTGATGCATTTGGAAATATCGTACCAAAATAGGTCAGTGCATTCCATACCGCATCGTTCAACGACTAAGAATGGCGAAAACTTATCATCTCTCAGTGTGCGAAGCATGCCGCTTGACCAAGTAGCCGGATTCAACCTAAACAATGTGCGCCATTTCTCCTCATCTAAGGATGGAAAGGTCTCAGATGCGTTGCTGGCGAGGCTGAATCCTGAAGTTGTACAATCATTAAGAATCACCATCGACACGCAAATAAAATCAATCCTGCCATTCCGGATAATACTAAGAAACTTATCCCTGTATACGGACTCATCATCGTTTCAATCCTTTCTAGCCAAACTAATGAGTACAATTTTCCCATCATTAGAGTATATTTGCCTACGAATTGGCTGCTGCGAACCCCTTCTCAATTGGCCAGATATAATCCAGATGCTCCTATCACGCACCGTATTCCCATCTTTGATGGACATTTATATTTCAGCCCCAGTAAATCTCAAAGCAGATTCGATCCTGCCAATGGCCCACATTTTCCAGGTTGTCGATCGCTCGGGCAACGTTGAGCAAGTTGGAAAGAATTGCATCTTTTATAAAGTGCAAATTCCCTACGACAGCACCTAGTGCTTTTCTCTTAGTGTTATTTTGCATCCAGAGATTAGGTGCGGCCAATTTCAAACACAATTTCAAATAACCATTTCTTCGGTCAAGACATAAGCTCGTTTCATTTCATCAGTGTGCTGCATGGGCTAAGTTGATAAGAATGCATATATATATATATATATATATATTTTTTTTTTTTTTTTTTTTTTTTTTTTTTCTGATTTGACAGAATTCAGTATTGAAGAGATGTGACCCTCTTTTCACTACTGGTTCTGATACATAGAAACGTAGAACGAAATACTTCGATAAAACATTATCCCCAGTAGTGAGTTGTCTATGTCTAAAGACCCTCTATCAGTTTTGCGCAGGTTTTGGAAACTAATGGGTTGCACTGTATCCCCTGAACAATGCTAATACAGTACATGCTGGGCGGGTACATGGTAACATTCCAAACAATGGTATTACAGGTAAATTAACAACTTCCTAGAATTAATCGGGATATCTTAAACCATTTCCACTTCCAGAAACATTGGGCTTTCAAATGCCAAAAAGCTAGAACATCTTCCAATCACAGGCACACATCCTGGCAGGTCTACAGAAATGCCTTTGTGCTTGATCCTCCCAACTCCCCACCCTATCGTCACGAACAATGACCACTCACTCAAACCTTGATCATGCCCGGCAAATTCCACGGGTATTGTCGGTTTTTTTGGTGAAATTCGATAATCGAAAGGGGAATACTATAATCTGGTCGAAGTCTGTTCCCGGAAGAGGAGATGTGTTGCAACGGGGACTGGAATTCAGAGCAATGCCGTCGGGCCTCCATTCTGTGCCGTCGGACGTTATATACTTGGTTCAACCACGACGCTCTGATAATAGCAAATTGGAGCTGCTAGAAGGACTGGCAGTGTTTTGCCAGAAAAAGGATAACGTTACTGTCACCGACCGGGATGGTATTGAAATGTTCTCGTTAGGAATTTTATGCGACTTGACCAATAGCTCATCTGCGACTACCCATTGCTGGGTCTACGTTGATGCCTTGAAAGATCTGCTGGCTCAATTTATTGAGCAGAGGTCATATTCTGGCAACAGATATGACTTGTTTGATAAGTTCTTTGACTCCTTTCATAAAGATCAGCCAGCCGAGAGTATAGACAATAATACCGGCAATCACCCCATCCTTTCGCTAAGAAGTTTGCTTTCTTACTATGGACCTTTGGTATTCGAGGTTTGGAAGGCAGCTATTCTCAGGTCACGGGTGTTACTCATAAACAATAACCTGACTGTGGAGGAATGTTGCCATTTTCTACATATACTGTCAATCCTAACCACATATCCTAGTGATATTACCCATTTGGTGTCTGAAGATAAGCTTAAACAACTGGGAGCTATAAATTGTTTATATTCTGTGACGTTACCAGACATCAATTGGTTGTCATCTGAACTAATGACGGAGTCAGCCTTTTTGGCAACGACTAAGGACAACGTGCTTCTTGACAAATCCGGGTTGTATGATTTTGCACTTGTTACAGACATATCGACACAAAATACCCATCTCAGGACGTCTACAGGTCGATATGTTTACGCTACTTCACGGGATTATCGCCGTTTCCACGCATTGTCCGATGCACTCAACCTCTCTAACACAGCCTTTCACGCCTCTTCGTCGTTTAAAGATCACTATGGTACTTTTATAGGATCGTGCTTGGAAGGAATATCCTCAATATGTTCTCAAAGCTCTCTCAACGGACTTTTGTGGTGGGCTAGTGCTGGTGAACGATCGAATAATGAGACTTTACAGGATGACCTTGAAGGCTTCCCGCTTGTACAAGATGACCGCAATGATATCGAACAAGGGTCTGCAGAGGAAAGCGCTAACAATAATGAGACAGGCTCGTCTCCACTGCACAAAAACTATCCCTTAGACAACTCATATCCCCTCGAAATCACTGCGATTGGCTATTTCCATCAAATGACCAGACGCCTTTTCCAAACTTCTGCAGCTGTGATTCAAGACCAGGACTATGATAATGGCGGGACACCGGTTCAGAACATCTCGTTAGAGCTTTCAGATATCACCAATATGGGACTTGACGCTTATTCTTCCCAAGATCGAGAATTTGCTGCCCAGTTTATTCGAGTTTGGTGGAACCGTGATGTGAAAGTCAATCAACAGCTTCTTAATATGTGCTGCCAGTAATAAAATTAATCACTAATCTTATTATCGGAATCATAGAGCCTTTGTTAACTTATACTTACATTATTTATTTATATTGTTGGATAGCAAAAAAACAAAAAATTAGATAATTACAAGAACTATGAGGTTCCTGTTGAGGTATCAAAAGATTGCAGCTTAGATTACTCTCTTTCTATGGTAATAAATATGTATTACAATTCATCTCGAGCTCTTTGACTTTCTTCTTTCTTTTCTTGAGAAGTCGAGGATTGCTCTTCTTTCGTTGTCGTAGTTGTCGAAGTTGTTGCTGAAGTCGTTCTAGGTACTTTTTCCAATCCTAGAAGAGCCCGAAGCTCACCGATTCGGCTGGCACGGTTGGAATCTGCAATTTGTTGGTTCTTTTCAATTTCTTGTTGAAGTTTTTGAACTTTATCATTAAGATCGTGCTGAGTTTTTTCATCTACGTTCTTTTGTTTCGACACCTTCAAAACTTCCTCTAGCATTCTGGTTGCCTCATCAATGTTATCCCCGACCTGACTGCTGTCCTTCTTTTCTTGTTCAACGTATTCATCGAGTAAAGCAGTGTCAATCTTAATATCCTCGACTTTACTAATTCCAGCTTCATCTAGAGCTTCGTTCACCGCTCTGTTACTACCGAAAACGTATCCAAGTTTCCTCAAAAATATGGTCTCTGCATCAGCTTTCGTGGGCTCGGCTGTAGCAGTGGTCTCACTCACCTCAGTCGTAGACGTAGCTACCGAACTGGTCGTACTACCAGTACTGAGGAATGATTCATGGAGCTTTTTCACTTCGTCCAGTTTTTCGTTCAATTTTTTGAGGTTCGCTGACTGTCCTTCGAGATCAAGCCAATCATTAAGCTCCTCAAGCGTCTTCAAGGCTGGCTCCACCAATTTTTCTTCCAAGGTATCACTGTTTGTAAGGAAATCCCGTACTCGATAAATGTTGCTTTCTAATGTATTTCTCAGCTCTTCCTTGTTTCGACGATCGCTATCCGCTTTGTCCATAGTTCTAAGACGACTCCAGGCGGAATTCTTGGATGAGCTACCCATAGGACGTGGACCTGTGAACTTTGGTTTGACCGAAATTTCACGAGTTAGCGCCTTTGTTGGTTTCGATGTTGAGATAGTCGCAGAGGTTGTGGTGGTCGTTTCAGTCTCGGTCGATGTTTCCGTAGTGTCAGTGGATATTTCGTCAGAGGACGAACTGGAAGATGGAATCGCCTTATCCGTTGCCATACATTTGACTCTGAGACTTGTCAACTCAACAATACGGCTATTCGTGAGAGTAAACTCTGCCTCCAAAACTGCATCATCGACACAAGTCTTCTTGGAGTTTTCTCTGACATCCTTAAGCGATTTTTGCACCTTAGACGCGTCGTAACTAATAAATTCTCTCGAATCTTCAAACAATTTCAATGAAAATTCATCTTTATCACTAACCTCATCCAAAGAAACTGTAATTGACGAATCCAAGGGTGTACCCCTTGGAAATAGAACCCTCTTCTCGCCATCACCAAATGCGTAAGAATAATCCCAAATGGCCCTATCCACCACGTGAATATCTCGCGACTTGAAGATTTTGGAGATGCCCACACCACGAAGAGTAGCTCCCAAAAGTGCAGATTCGTCAGCATTCACATTCTTCGCCAAATCAACAGAGTCAAATATGCTCTTCAATTCCTGTTGAATAAAAGGAACTCTCACCGATCCACCAGTGAGAATAATTGAGTCCACCTTTTTGATGTCCACTGGAGAGTTGGATGTATTCAACTGTTTAGTAAGCGCATCCATAATTGGTTGGGATACTCTGGGGCGAAGGTCCTGAGTCAGCTCCTCGAATTCGTCTCGAGTAACTAGGGCCCTAAAGTCAATGTCGTCTATAACACCCTCTACAGATGAGTGAGTCTCTGTGTTGGCAGAGAGCACATACTTGACCTTATTAGCCTCATTCCACAACTTGCCAAGAGCCCTGTGGTCAGCCATAAGCTTAGTGCGCTTCAGCTTCGGGTTTTGCTCAAGCAACTTGTTGATTAGAAGGTCCCGAACGCGTTCTGTCAGAAGATGGCCACCAACACCAACATCATAACCAACACCTTCAACTTCAATGACTATGCCAGACTTGGCGATCCTACTATTGGGGTCCGGAATTTCTCCTTGACGAATTGAGACCAAAGTGGCACAAGTAGAGCCTGCGCCAACGTCATAAATAACGTGGTACTGCTTTTCACCATCAAAGTTCCTGGACGATGCAAAATTCACAGCAACCGCAACACCGTCATTGACCAAAGAAATGAGCTTCAATCCGGAAATTTCGGCAGCGTCTTCCAGTGCGCGGCGCTGTTGGATGGTAAAGTGGTATGGAACAGTGATTGCAGTATCCCGAACATAGCCTGATCCACTGTTCTCTGCGAGCAGTAAATCGGCACGAGCCTTCAGATTTGCGAACGACATACCCAGAACCTCTTCAATTGGATAGTGTTCGCCATGGAGATCAAGAGAAATAGTGTCTCTCTTGTTGCTCGACGGTATCATCGATACACCAGGGAATCTAGCTTGGTAGGAAGCCACCTCCTCTTGCGACTTGTCCAGAGGCATGCCCAACAATGGTTTGAAGTAGAAGGCTGAGCTATCTGGAAACCTAGTAGCCAAGCTCTGTGCGCTGTTACCATAAACACGCTCAATTTCATTCTTCGTGCCCGAAACTTTCTTAAAAGTGATACCAGAAAGGTCCTTTCTTTTGGAATCCGCCGTCAGGACTATTTCAAACGGCACCCCAGGTGCCACCACCGCACCCTTGGTATACTCTTGCCCAAAGTCTATACCCAATACAGCACCCAGCGCTGTAGTCGCATGTACAAGCAACAGGATGAATGCTGCAAACGAACCCTTCCCGTTCAGTCGCATCCTCGTATGCCTCTATTCTCCGTTTTCCACGTTTTATCTTGTACACGGTTATCGGTTCGCTGACACGTAGACACTTGTGTATATCTGAGTCCTCCGGATTTATTGGTCCATTTCTCTTTGCATGTGAACTCAGCACCGCACGGCTGTGTCATATTTTTTATTTAGCAGAAGCTCCTTATATAATTCACTGCCTTTTTACAGTATTGTTACAATGCTAGAATTTATGCATGTCCTGTTTTTGATTGTTCTATTTGATTGTTTTATTGTTATATATGTACCTAATACAATTGTAATAGGAGTGATATGTTTACCATACACATTTATTCAGTGCTCGGGTCTCCGATGGTCCTCTCTTTTTCTTCCACCTTAGGTTTCTTAAGCTAGGTAAATTTCATCTGCCCTGATCATGAAATATTACCCTTTCTCAGAAAAAGGTCTGCGCACATGTAGTAAACCAGCGACGGCTGTCTTTAACGGGCATACAGACTAGGTATCATATCGCTTTAATCGCTTATATAGACAACTGTGATTATTTGGATCAAACCCGATCCTGTCTTCTGATTACCATTCAATTGGACTGCAACTACATTATTGGTGAATATAATTATAATGTATACTTACCTATAGACAAAACTAACTAGGCCCGACACTGAGAATTGGTGTTCGTCGTAAGTTCAATTCCATAAATGCTTCTAGATGGATTGACTAATTTTGAATTCAGTAGTCGAAAGCTGGTTGAACAACTACAACCTGTGCCATTTGTTCGATAACTTGCCCGTGCCAAAAAAAAAGAAAAAAAAAAAAAAAGAGAAAAAGAAAAAATACCATGTTTTTCCGAACACCGGCCGTGATCGGAGTTTGCAGCAGCTGTCTATGCAGAATCAGCCAATGAGATTGTTCTTTGGGTTTCTTTTCCCCAAATGCATTCAACGCATGTGCTTACCTTCCCGAAATCTGCCGTCAAGTCAGGTTGCTGCAGCAACCTTGCAGACAACGGGCGAGCCGCATGTTCCTCGAATTGACAGTCGGCTAATACAGTCTGAACCACAGGAAAACTGACCAATAACAACAGCCGTTCCATCGGCTTCGGGTTAATATAACCAGTGCTTACCGAGCCATTAAGCAATGGCACTCTGTCTATTAACCAGTTTTCCCAATCCCCGCCTCGGGCGCCGATATGCAAGTGCGGACAGAAAAAAATTTCATTAGTGATCTTCATTGCAGATTTCCCTTCATGGACTGAATTTATCCAAAAAAACCCGAAACACAAGGGTTAGGGTTATGCAACCCAGAGTATTTCAAAAATTTTTTTTTTCACCGTTTTTTCTTCTCTTTTTTTTTTTTATCCTCCAACGATCCAACCAAATTTGACTGAACGGTGACAACTGTGCTATTAACGAATAGTAAATTGTTGCCTCTTGTTCTCTGAGATAGACATTGCCATTGTCCACTAGCGAACTGGTTAATTCTGCCTGCACATACACACAAACACACACCTGTTGAACTTATAGACTTATTGTTATTTCGCTTGGTATGTGCAGACTTTAGTGCCAGAATTTTATTTTTGCTAACTCGACATCTAGCATATCTTTTTAAAAAAGACCCAAAAAAACACTTGTTTGATTTTTAATTCTCGCCAGAAAAACACTTACACAAAAACCTTAATATCTGTTATTACTAGGTGAGTGATGCGAAGACGACAGACAAAACTGAACCATGCTAACTGATTAGAAAGAAAAATGTCCGCTACTACAGAGCCTTCATTGCCAATTTTCCCACCTCTCAACCCATCGGATAAGCTGATGACTCTTCAGTTGAAGAATGGTGTCGCTGTCCAGGGTTACTCTTTCGGTGCTGATAAGCCTGCTGCAGGTGAATTGGTGTTTCAGACTGGTATGGTTGGTTATCCAGAATCTATTACTGATCCATCATACCAGGGCCAAATTTTGGTTATCACTTTCCCACTTGTTGGAAACTACGGTGTTCCATCTAGACAAGAGATGGACGATGTCGTATCCCAGATCCCAAAGTATTTCGAGTCTAGCCATATTCATGTTGCTGGGTTGATCGTTGCCAGCTACACGGAGGAATATTCTCACTTCTTGGCCAAATCTTCTCTTGGACAATGGCTCAAGGAAGAGGGCATTCCTGCTATGTATGGCGTTGACACCAGAGGTCTCACCAAACTCATCAGAGAAGAGGGAAGCACCTTGTCTAGAATCCTGGTTCAGAAGGATTCTCCTTCCTCTAACGTTCCATGGATCGAGAACTTCGAGGTTCCTGAATGGGATGATCCTAACCTTAAGAACTTGGTTGCTGAGGTTTCTATTAAGGAGCCAGTTCTGTACCAACCAGATCCGGCCAATGCTCTTAAGGGTCCTGATGGAAAGGTTTTGCGAATCGTTGCCGTGGATCTCGGTATGAAGTTTAACCAAATCAGATGCTTCGTTAGACGTGGTGTTGAGTTGAAGGTCGTTCCTTGGGACTACGATTTCACTACTGAACAATATGACGGTCTCTTCTTGTCTAACGGTCCTGGTGATCCAGCAATTGTTACAACCGTGAGCGCTAGGATCTCTAAGGTTATTGAAGAGGCAAAGACTCCAGTCTTTGGTATTTGTTTCGGTCATCAGCTTCTGGCCACTGCTTCTGGTGCTAAGACATACAAGCTCAAGTTTGGTAATAGAGGTCACAACATTCCTGCTACTAACATGATCAGTGGTAGATGCTACATCACCTCTCAGAACCACGGTTTCGCCGTTGATGCCGATTCGTTGGTTGATGGATGGAAAGAGTTGTTTGTGAATGCCAATGACGGATCCAATGAGGGTATTTACCATACCTCTAAGCCTTTCTTCTCCGTCCAGTTCCACCCAGAATCCACTCCTGGTCCACGGGATACTGAATTCTTGTTTGATACTTTTATCAACACAGTTGTTGACCACAAGAAGACTGGTGTTCTTAAGCCAGTCGAGTTCCCCGGTGGTGTTAAGGAGGAAAATGTTGCTCGTAATCCAAGGCTTGATGTTAAGAAAGTTTTGGTTCTTGGTTCTGGTGGTTTGAGTATTGGTCAGGCTGGTGAGTTTGACTACTCTGGTTCACAAGCTATCAAGGCATTGAAGGAAGAAGGCATTTACACTGTTCTGATCAACCCTAACATTGCTACTATTCAAACTTCTAAGGGTTTGGCAGACAAAGTTTACTTCTTGCCAGTTAACGGCGAATTTGTCCGAAAGGTCATCAAGTACGAGCGCCCTGATGCCATCTATGTTACCTTTGGTGGCCAAACTGCATTGGGCGTTGGTATTGAACTGAAGGATGAGTTTGAGAGCTTGGGTGTTAAGGTTCTTGGTACTCCTATTGATACTGTCATCACCACTGAGGATCGTGAAAAGTTCGCCAATGCTATGGCCGAGATTGGTGAAAAATGTGCCAAGTCGGCTGCTGCCAATAACCTTGAAGAGGCTATCAGAGTAGCTGAAGATATTCAGTATCCTGTGATTGTCCGTGCCGCTTATGCTCTTGGTGGTTTGGGCTCTGGTTTCGCAGAAAACAGAGAGCAATTGACGGAACTGTGTAAGAAGGCATTTGCTGCAAGTCCACAGGTTTTGGTTGAGCGATCGATGAAGGGCTGGAAGGAAATTGAATACGAAGTCGTCCGTGACGCACATGACAACTGTATTACTGTCTGTAATATGGAGAACTTTGATCCTCTGGGTATCCATACTGGTGATTCTATTGTGGTCGCACCATCTCAGACATTGACTGACGAGGATTATAATATGCTGAGAACTACGGCAGTTAATGTCATTCGTCATTTGGGTGTTGTTGGTGAATGTAACATTCAATATGCCCTTAATCCGGACTCTAAGGAATACTGCATTATTGAGGTCAATGCTCGTCTGTCCAGATCCTCCGCCCTTGCTTCTAAGGCTACTGGTTATCCCCTTGCTTTCATTGCTGCCAAGCTAGGTTTGAACATTCCTTTGAATGAGATCAGAAACACCGTCACCAAGTCTACCTGCGCTTGTTTCGAACCATCTTTGGACTATGTTGTTGTTAAGATTCCACGATGGGATTTGAAGAAGTTTACTAGAGTGAGCAAGGAGTTGAGTTCTAGTATGAAGTCTGTCGGTGAAGTTATGAGTATTGGTAGAACATTCGAGGAGGCAATCCAAAAGGCCATTAGATCTACCGATTATCATAATCTCGGATTCGGCGCAACTGAGGCGCTGATGTCCATCGATATTGATAATGAGCTGCAAACTCCTTCCGATCAACGATTGTTTGCCATTGCAAACGCCCTTGACAATGGCTACAGCGTTGAGAAGATTTGGTCCATGACCAAGATTGATAGATGGTTCCTCAATAAGCTTGATGGCCTAATTAAGTTCGGAAAGCGTTTGTCCAATTACACTGCCGATACCTTGCCTCTTGGGTTGCTTCGTCAAGGTAAGCAGCTCGGTTTCGAGGACAGACAAATTGCCAAGTTTGTAAAGACAAATGAACTTGCTATTAGAAGCCGCAGAGTTGAGGCTGGCATTACACCATTTGTCAAGCAGATCGATACGGTTGCTGCAGAGTTCCCAGCTCACACCAACTATTTGTACATGACCTATAATGCCGACAGTCATGATATGACCTTTGATGATCATGGAACTATGGTGTTGGGTTCTGGTGTTTACCGAATCGGTAGCTCGGTCGAATTCGATTGGTGTGCAGTGAATGCTGTGAGAACATTGAGAAAACAGGGTACCAAGACTATCATGGTGAATTACAACCCAGAAACTGTCAGTACTGATTACGATGAGGCCGACAGATTGTATTTTGAAGTCATCAACTTGGAAAGAATTTTGGATATTTATGAACTTGAGCAATCCGCAGGTGTTGTTATCTCTATGGGTGGTCAAACTTCGAATAATATTGCCTTGTCCCTTCACCGTGAAGGTGTTAAGATTTTGGGTACTTCTCCAGAAATGATTGATGGTGCTGAGAATCGATACAAGTTCTCTCGTATGCTTGATCGTATTGATGTTGATCAGCCTGCTTGGAAGGAGCTTACCTCTATGGAGGAAGCTGAAGAATTTGCTGATAAGGTTGGATACCCAGTTTTGGTTAGACCATCCTATGTGTTGTCTGGTGCTGCAATGAACACGGTTTACTCTAGAGATGACCTTGCCAGCTACTTGAATGAAGCTGTCTCCGTTTCTCGAGACTATCCTGTTGTGATCACCAAATATATTGAGAATGCAAAGGAAATTGAGATGGATGCTGTTGCTAAGGATGGTAAGCTTTTGATGCATGTTGTTTCCGAGCACGTTGAAAACGCTGGTGTTCACTCTGGTGATGCAACCTTGATTGTTCCACCTCAGGATCTTGATCCAGAGACCGTTCGACGAATTGTTGTCGCAACTGCTAAGATTGGTGATGCACTTAACATTACTGGTCCTTTCAACATCCAGTTCATTGCCAAGGACAACGAAATCAAAGTCATTGAGTGCAATGTTAGAGCTTCTCGATCTTTCCCATTTGTGTCGAAAGCTACTGGTGTCGATTTGATTGAGATGGCTACTAAGGCAATTTGCAACTATCCAGTCCAACCATATCCAAAGGTCGAGGTTCCTGAAGATTTTGTTTCTATCAAGGTTCCTCAGTTTTCCTTCTCTCGTCTTTCCGGTGCTGATCCAATTCTTGGTGTTGAGATGGCTTCGACTGGTGAAGTCGCTACTTTTGGACGCAACAAGTACGAGGCCTATGTCAAGTCTCTTATCGCCACTGGTATTCGACCTCCTAAGAAGAACATCCTTCTATCCATCGGCTCCTACAAGGAGAAGATGGAACTTTTGCCATCTTTCCGAAAGCTGCATGAATTGGGTTACAACCTGTTTGCAACCGCTGGTACTGCTGACTTTATTCAGGAGCATGGCATCCCTGTCAAGTATTTGGAGTTCTTGCCAAAAGATGACAGTGTGAAGGATGGAGAGAAACTCGAATACTCTTTGACTCAGCACTTGGCAAACAACTTGATCGATATGTACATCAACTTGCCATCTAGCAACAAGTTTAGACGTCCAGCATCGTACATGAGTAAGGGTTACCGAACTCGTCGTATGGCGGTTGACTATGCCATTCCATTGGTCACCAATGTGAAATGTGCCAAGTTGTTGATTGAGGCCCTTGCTAGAAACAACTCTTTGGACGTTTCTTCGCTTGATGCTCAAACGTCGCACCGTCAAGTTCGACTGCCAGGATTGGTCAACGCTGCTGCATTTGTTCCTTCCTTGACCTCTAAGAGTGATTTTGAAGAATTGGCTAAGGTTTCTTTGACGTCTGGTTTCACCATGAACAGAATCCTGCCAATTTCTCTGGACGGGGATATCACTGATGCGGCCACCCTGGCCTCTGCACAGGAGAACGCCAACACTGCTGACTTGGTTGACTATAACTTCTCCATCTGCGCAAATGACAGCAACTCTTCCCAGATTTCTCAAGTGGCTGGTAATGTTGGTTCCTTGGTGATCCCATTCAACAACTTGTCCAATAATGTGAATAAGGTTGCCACTGTCTCGAGCCACTTTAGCGCCTGGCCTTCTAACAAACCTATTGTTACTGATGCTAAGGCTACAGATCTTGCATCGATCTTGCTCCTTGCCAGCTTGAATAACAGGGCCATCCACATTACCAATGTCACCAATCGGGCTGACGTCAACTTGGTGGCTATGGCTAAGGAAAAGGGTCTTCAAGTCACTTGTGATGTTGCAGTTCACGCATTGTTCTTGAGCCAGGACGATATTCCAGCTTGCGACAGTCTTCCAACCAAGGATGACCAAAAGGCTCTTTGGGAGAACTTGGCGACTATTGACATATTCACAGTTGGTTTCCTGCCATCTCAAATTAGCAAAGCTCTCGGCAAGAAGGTTACTGCTGGCGAAGGCGTTGCTGATGCTCTGCCATTGCTTTTGACTGCTGTTAATGAGGGACGTTTGACCTTGGATGATATTACTCTTCGTATGCACACTAATCCTGTGAAGGTGTTTGAGCTTCATGACCAGCCCGGTACGACCATTGAGGTTGACCTTGACAGACCTGCCACAGTGCCAACCTGGTCCAGTTTCTCTAGCAAGAAGCTTTACGGAGATGTCGAGCGAGTTTTCTTCAACAACCAAACTGTGTGTCTGGAAGGAAAGATTGTCGCTAAGGAATCCCTAGGCAAGGACGTTTCTTCTCATCGCCTTTCTATCCAGCCAACTGGTACATCTGCTCCTGGTCCGGCTACCCCAGTTCCAGGACAGTCCAAGACCTTCTCGTTCTCCGAAGCCCGTCTTGCTGATGGTGACCTTCGAAGCGTGGCAAACACTTCATCTCCTGCTCAAAAGGCACGGGACACTGCCGTCTTCGACGATAACGAATCTATCGTGACTGTTCCTAGAGAGTTGCCTCCAACTACGCTTTCGTACTTGAGAAACAACCCATTCCTCCGAAAGAGCGTGGTGTCTGTTAACCAGGTTAGCAGAAATGACTTGCACATTCTCTTTACTCTTGCTCAAGAGTTTAGACTTGCAGTTGAGCGAGTAGGTGTTTTGGATGTTTTGAGAGGCCGTGTTTTGGCTACTTTGTTCTATGAGCCTTCTACCAGAACTTCTGCCTCCTTTGACGCAGCCATGCAACGACTTGGTGGACGTGTTTTGCCAATCATCACTTCTACTTCTTCCATCAGAAAGGGTGAAACTCTTCAAGACACTATTCGATCTTTGGGATGCTATGGTGATGCAGTTGTGCTGAGACACCCTGAAGAACACTCGATCCACACTGCTTCCAAGTATTCTCCAGTTCCGGTTATCAATGCTGGTAATGGATCTGTTGAGCACCCTACTCAGGCCTTCTTGGATCTCTTCACCATTCGTGAGGAGCTTGGTACTGTCAATGGCATCACTGTGACATTTATGGGCGACTTGAAGTATGGCCGAACTGTCCATTCTCTTTGTGCTCTTCTCCAGCATTACAATGTTCGTGTCAACCTTGTTTCGCCAAGTGAGCTTGCCTTGCCAGAATCTATCAAGAACGATCTTGTCAAGAAGAACATGTTGGGAGAAGTGTCTACTACAATGAGCGATGAGATTTTGGCGTCCACTGATGTCCTGTACTGCACTCGAATCCAGAAGGAGAGATTCAGCGACTTGGACCAGTATGAAAAGCTGAAGGATTCCTATGTCGTCGACAACACGGTGTTGAGCAAGACCAAGAAACATATGTGTGTGATGCACCCATTGCCTCGTGTGAATGAGATTAAGGAAGAGGTTGATTTCGATCATCGGGCCGCCTATTTCAGACAGGTAAGTGACATGAAGGATGGGATTTTGTTGACCGCTGATGCTAACTGTGACTTTTTAGATGCGTTATGGCTTGTTTGTGCGAATGGCGCTGTTGGCGATGGTTATTGGAAACGAGTTTTAAGCCCGTATAGAGTAGAAAGTTGTAATTTTGGTTTTTGTATTATTTTAGTCTATTTGGTTTGTGTGTTGTATAGTTGCGTACGTTTTGTGCGTATGTGTGTGTTGTGTGTGTATGTATTTTGTGTAGTGTTTAATAAAATGTGTAAAGGGTGTTTCCCTTTATTTTTTTTTTTTTTATCTTTTTTTTTTTTTTTTTTTTTTTTTTTTTTTCTCTTTCTTTTCTAGTATATATTTATACCTTTTTGGCAAGTCATCGAGGTGGTCAATGGCATGGTGACGAGCAGGTTTTTTGATAATGTATCTCGAGATTGCATTTGTCCAAATTCAGACATAGATAATGATGAATCAAAGATTGAAAGATTAAACCTCATTTCTCAATCCACAGGAGCAGTATTACGACGGAGTTAGTCCATGACCGGCATTTGGTTTTTTGAGTGCGAAAGATCATTCTCTAAGCGCGGCTGAATGGATACTAAAGCTTTAAGAATGTACTTTTCTTTTTAATACAAGTAATACAAGTTCCATTATACAATAATGGCCGAGTAGAAGCAGGTTATCACTGGCTTTTAGGGACAAACAGTTATATGTTGTTATCCTTGAACATTATACCAATTGGGATACAATTTCGAAACGTGGTCTAGTGTAGATGGTCAGAACGGCCAAACCATCGGAGTCCATGCAGAACCTACAAGTACTTTTAATCCAGACTCGTGTAGATGTTACATCATACTTGCAGTTGGCCATTGGATCGTAGTTTGTTTAGTCACCCATGCATCCCTGTACGGCTATGCGTACCTGCTATCCACGGCAAGCACTTGCCGAGGTGAGACATGACCGACGAGATTTCAAGATTAGAGTAATATGAGATAGCGACTGTTTTCGGTGGACATATCCTCCTCTGGTAGTTTTGTTTATTGTTTCTTTCCCTTTTAATGAGTTGTATGTCTTGTCACTGTAGTGCAGGATCGTGGGTGGTCTTTACGAAGCTGCAGTTATTATTAAAGCTAGCTACGATTAATTTCCGAGGCCGAATTTACACCGCCATTGCCATTGTCTACACCAGCGCTCACAGTTGGGTGCATGTTGCTTGTATAATAAAATAAAAGCTAGTCGTGTCTTACAAGGTTTCCCCATTTGTCCCTTAAGGAAACATTTCCCCGACGTCATGGTTTTCCGGTAACGCTTTTCGGTTGAAGATGTGCCTGTCGAGACTTGGACTGGTTTTGGTGGAAGTGGTACAAATATAGGGGGTTTTTATCGTCCATCAACAAGGTCAGGTTCACTGTATATAGTTTTTTGCTAGTAATTTGCGATGGTAGTGGTAGATAGTCTATTGGAACACTTACCATTCTGAGAGCAAGAAAGAAACTTTTTTTTTTTTTTTTTTTTTTATTATTATTATGGATTTTTCATTCTGAGGACCAATTAGACTATGACAATACAAACGGCCGACCGTCCCTTCAGGTCCCTTACTTTCCTTGGCCCGTCCTCGGGCTCGGAAACTCTCTTCGGATTGGTCATCCGGAAAGTAAACCGTACTCTGTACCAAAGCTGTAGCCGTTAGCTGAGTAGTTGTACTTTGGCAATTGTCGTTAGGACATATAGAACGACTACTATGCCTGCTAATTGAATTCAAGACCTAACCAAAAGCGAGAAAGTCCATGAAGATGGGCTAAGTAAAGGATACAAAAAGAAAAAAAAAAAAAAAGAAAAAGAAAAAAGATCTATAAAAACACTAAAGGCATCATCCCCACCGCTCCTTCCTAACTGACCCAAATAGGAAAGAGCCAAGAGGATCAGTTACCGGTTAGCCGAGTGGACGAAAATTACTTTCTCCCTTGCAATTGACATGAATTACCCTAGAGAAGACAGTAGAAGTGTAGCATGAGTCCAGCTGTTTGCCCTGAAGCCCAGAGGGCCGGTGGGTTGTAGCCTTGTGATGAAAGTACAGCGTTGGTTGCCTGGAACCGGCTGAAAAAGTTCCCCGGATAAGACTGCCGACGGCATCGGAGAACGGGAGGACCTACACCGATCAAACTCTATGTAAGGGGAACGGGTGCGGCCAGTGATGGAGTATATAAAACGTCCGTAGCCCAAGTTGGAGATAGGTTTCTGTCAGTAGTAATAATACAAATGCCGGTTTCCACTAAAGAAGAATCAGACTGTGATGGAGTGCATCCCCAGGATCCATATGGCTATAGAGTTGATCCACAGACGGGAAAGAGAATTGTCGAGTTCCTGAAGGTTGATAAAGATGATCCTCGACAATGGACTAAAAACAAGAAATGGGTTATTACCATGGCCTTGGGTACAGTATGCTTCACTGTTGCATTTGCGTCGGCCATTGTGACTGGCGACATGGACGGACCAAAAGAGTACTTTGGAGTTTCCGAAGAAGTAGTGATTTTGACAGTTAGTTTACTTGTCATCGGCTTTGGTGTCGGTCCTTTGGTGTTTGCACCTGCTTCAGAAGAATTTGGTCGACAGCTCGTTTATGCCGTGACCATGTTTTTTGCCGTTATTTTTATTCTTCCCTGTGCCCTGGCACAGAACATTGGCACACTCCTGGTCTGTCGATTTATTGACGGTGTCGCCTTCTCTGCACCCATGACCTTGATTGGTGGTTCTCTGGGTGACATGTGGAAGGGATCTGAACGAGGAGTTGCCATGTCCATTTTCTCTGCTGCCCCATTCATTGGTCCCGTCGTTGGTCCGTTGGTAGGTGGCTTCATTGGAGACAACCTCGATTGGAGATGGATCTACTGGGTGCTTCTCATTTTCTCTGGTGTGGTTTATATCATGGTGCTGATGATTCCAGAGACCCATCATAGCACCATTCTCTACCGTCGCGCAAAGAAGCTTCGCAAACTGACAGGTGATAATTCCTATGTCACTGAAAAGGAGCTCAACCCAGTTCCACTTTCGACTACGGTCAAAATTACCCTTTTCAGACCAAGCCAGCTCTTGTTCGAAATCATTGTCTTTTTGGTCACCATCTACATGGCAGTTCTCTACGGTCTGCTTTACATGTTCTTCTTTGCTTACCCAGTTGTGTTTATGGAAGGTAAAGGTTGGAGTGCTTCTATGACAGGTCTGATGTTTATTCCTATCATGGTTGGTGTAATCTTGGCTACTATGGCTGCTCCTTTCATTAACAAGCACTACGTCAAGATTTCTAAACCCTACGAAGATCGTGGAGAAGTCCCACCCGCCGAATTGCGTCTCATTCCAATGATGGTCGGATGTTGGTTCATTCCCGCAGGTCTCTTCATCTTCGCCTGGACTTCTTATCCAACTATCAGCTGGGTCGGACCATGTCTCGCTGGCATTCCATGCGGAATGGGCTTTGTCATTATCTATAACTCTGCCAATAACTACATTGTCGACTCCTACTTGCATTTCGCCGCTTCTGCATTGGCTGCTAAGACCTTGGTCAGATCCATCTGGGGTGGTTGCGTTCCCCTCTTTACAATCCAGATGTATCATCGTCTTGGTTATCAATGGGCAGGCTCCCTCCTTGCCTTCATCTCCCTTGCTTGCTGTGCTATTCCATACCTGTTCTATGTGTATGGCGCCAGAATCAGAGCAAAGAGCAAATACGCTTACACTCCAGAGAAGGAAAAGATGCACGAAATTCCACCTCCAGACCATCAAGACCCTGATGATGAAATCCTGGAAGTTTAAGAAAATTTTAGACCTGTATAGACTAATACCTAATAGATACTAATTGCATCAGAGTTCCCGTTTGTTGTTTTTATTATTTATCCCTTTCCCGAGTGTTTTCATGACCTGTAGACACAATCTTTCCACCAAATCTTCTATGGTTGCAAAATTATAGTACAGGGGGGTCCGGGGTCCGGGGTCTGGGGAGCAACGGTGTCGGAGCACCGACTGCGGCTGGCCGAAGTATGCCCAAGAAATTTCAACTGACGGCATACAGCACCACGCATATCCACAGACGGGACGTTTTCTATCACAAAAAACTGGCAAATTCAGCAGCCAGTCCGTCCCATAGTATATAATCACGGCTTTTAGTTGGAATGGACCGAAATGAACAACGGCCGCCGTCGAGGGCGTCGTGGGGTCCACGAGGCGGAGCCGCCGGGGGTGGCTTTCGGTCAAAACGAGAGTTCAGCGACGACCATGGCAGCAGGTACAACAATGGAGCAAGATCACGAAGAACCTCGAGTCGGGAAAGAGGTGGAGGCTATTACCGGGATCGGGACCGAGGCCGTCGAGATGTTGAGCGAGAGAGGGAAAGACATGACCGTGAGCGAGAAGAACGGCGGCGATATAGAGACAGATCGTTAGAACGAGAATGGGGACGATCGCGAGCTGATAGAAGTAGGAGCCCTCCACGGGGTCCGAGGTCTATGGTGGAGAGAGAGGATATTGTGGCGAACACTGTACCGATTGATGAACGGAAACGAAAACGAACGTTATGGGATGTAACTCCAAAAGGGTTTGAAAAAGTTCCTACGGAACTGGCAAAGCATTCGGGGCTTTTTCCATTACCAGGTCATGCAGATGTTGTAGATATGTCCAAACTAGAGGGGTACTTGGCGGCTGATGCGGAAATCCCTGATGGATCCGGTCAAGGATTCCGCAACGGAAGCAGTGGCAACTCTCGGGCTCTTATTGGTACCCAACTGGATGCATTGAAGTCTTCGACTTCACGGACCGCGCGAAGGATAATCGTTTCAGGGTTTGATCCGAATAGGACGACTCGTGAAAACGTGGGTCGATTCTTCGACCAATTGCTACGATCTATTAATACCGATGCAGAGTATAGTGCAGCCGATAGCAAGGCTGTCTGGTATACGCATCCAACTTCAGATCGCTCAACAGTATATCTAGACCTTCAGACTGCAGAAATGGCCGCCATAGCGATTGCCATGGACGGGACATTGAAGATAGATGACAAGTTGCTCAAGATACGTCGGCCGGCTGATTTCGTAGCTCCAGAAAGAAAGGAGGAGGATGCTCCGTCGTTGGTAGATGAAATTGTGATTTCCAATCTGCTGCCATTTTTGACAGACTCGCAGATTCGCGAGCTTTTGTCGTCGTTTGGTGAAGTAAAGTACTTCAAGTTAATTAAAGATCGCAATACCCAGGAAAGCAAAGGGATTGCACTGGCTGAGTTTAAAGACCCCAGTGTCATCCCAGTTGCTTGCGAGGGGTTAACGAACATGGACCTCGGAGGACAGAAAATCAAGGTGCAACGTGCTTGTGAGGGTGGCTTTCACCAATCTCCGGCAATGGCGTTTACACCATTGACCTCTATGGCAGCATTGGCCAATGAAAACCCCACAGATGACAATCCACCGGTTATTCAGATTCTAAATGCCGTCTCCCCAGAACAGATAGTGGAAGATGGTGATTATGAAGACATCAAAAAGTCGGTCTCCACACAATGTAAACAGTATGGCAACGTTTTGGAAGTGAAGATTCCCCGACCTGCGCCAGGTACGGTTGGACGAACCACCACGACGTCGACGATTCAAAATCCAGGAGTCGGCAAGATTTTTGTCAAGTTTGAATCTCCACATGCCAGTCGCAAAGCGTTGGAGCATCTCGGCGGCGTAAAGTTTGACGACAGAACGGTCGTCACTGCATTCTATCCAGAGGAGAACTTTGATTTCAGCATATTTTAATCTCTGATATATGTAGATATATATTCCTTGTGTATTTATAACTCTGAAAATCTACTGCAGTCATGAACTCTTGTCCTACTTGACTTTATCTGGGAAGGATTTTCTGAGCTGGACTCTGACATTTGGATCGTGTAGGTGGTTTGCTAATGCATTATAAATATTCTCTGGAAGTCGTGCAACAAAGCTGATACCCAGCTTAATGATTTCTTTGGCTCGTAAAGGCGGGAATGACCGTAACAGTCCAATGGGGCTGCTTGAATGGAGAATGTCCTCTCGCATAAGGTTGAGCTGTGCTATGACAAATAAAATGTTCATATGGAAGCCGTAGGCAAACATAAAGTCCCACAAGACCAGCACTTCAGATAATGGTGGTGTGCATGCAGAAAACGTTAAGACGGATGCAAAGGCGTATAATTCGGCCGTGAGGTACTTCGACCTCAGATAGTCGTACAGTTTCGGATCGATGATTTCCAGACAAATGTCCATAAGGCTCAATCCTGTATGGACTCCCTCTAATGTTGGCTGTACGTATAGAGGACAGTCCCTAGTTAACAGGGTTTCAAATAGAAAGTATGCCTGGGACTCTGACCGTGCTGCATAAAGGAATGGCGCGGCCAACACATTCATTCCCTGAACATAGAAATCGGAGTTAGTACTAGAATTGTCAGAGGCCGCCATCCAGGCAAAAGAGTTGAGCAATCTGATCAACGAGTCTTCAGATACCTTTTTGCGGAAATATGGATCAGTTGCAAGCGTCCTGAACGTGTCGTTTCGAATTTTGGAGTAAACTGCCGATGGACCTTTCTTTACTAATCCTAAATAAGCTGATGATTTCATTGGAGGGGTTCGCAATAGAACAGACCAAACGTAGATCCTGTATGGGCATTGTCCATCCTGCGGATTCGTCGTCAAACCATCGACCAGGATCAAATATCGCAGCTGCGATATGGCCGATTTTTCAATCACTGGAGGCCTGGCAAGCAAGGACTCAATCGCATCTCTCTTCCTTGGCGAGCTTTCTCGGGATTTGGCCTTCTCGACCTCCATATTCTCTGTCGGAGTTGTAGTGAGTGTCTTTGGTTGGGTATTAGGGTTTTGTTTACTCTTGCCTCTTTCGGTGTCCTGCGGCTCACCATAAAAACCGGTTTGATTCGAAACGACGACCAGTTAAATCTATTCTAACTCACAAGCAGTATCATATTCTATTCTTTATTTTGTTTTGTGTGAAATCTACTTTTGGAGAACGTTTTGGAACGAAAAGGGTTCGTAGGCGTAACCTTCACCGTAAAAGAACTTGGACATGGACTCGACCCAATGGAGACGGAGAGAGTGTAGCATGGCACTGGTACCTTCCATAAGGACTAGAATTACCACGGTGAACGTGAACCACATGCCAAAAAGAATGACAGTCATGATGACGCCTTTGGCCCCAGTCATACCAAAGGCGCCCTGGATAGTCATGGACCAAAGGACCTGAGACAATTGGTTGTGGGCAAGAGAGAGAGCCCAGAGACGTAAATAAGATGCAGTGTGGGAAATGCAATTGAGGCAGAATTCAATGGTATGAATGACTTGATGAATCATGACATCACCAAAAGAAAATTCCTCTGGTTGTTCTTCAAAGTCCTGGATTATCATAGCTTCGCCAGCTTCCTCCTCCATGCCCATGAGATCGTCTTGTTGTGTTAGGTGGTGAATATTTTGATACCCTTGCTCCTTGGCTTTGTTATTTTCACGACGTAGGTATAAAGGCTTCAGCAGCAACAACCAGGGTACACACACAAAGGCTACCAGCACAAGGATGGACTGGACAAACTTCTGACCTGGATATAACTGATCCTCTATGGTTCCTGGAGAAAGAAACATGTTAATGAGCATGTTTAACAGCCCTGGCGGTTGTTTCCCAATGCCGAACCAATCCACGGTCCACTTGTACACAATTGCCAGAGAAAGATAGCCAAATATGGACTGCATGAAGAGAACGCCGGGGATAAAGTTACCAAAGACGTCAATTTTGGATTGGAAATGGCGATAATTCACATACGAGAAACAGAGACTGTATGACATATGAATAAATCCCATCAAAATGGACAGTTTCATTTTATACGAGTTTGTGAACAAAAGATTGTTTTCAGTTCCATGCCAAGCAGGATCTAGGCCAAATGGATAGACTCCGACGGATTTGGCAGTAATCGTTTCACCGACTTTCCATTTTTCGGGCCATTCCCATCCTGACTTGAATACTGTCATTGATAGCGAGAAGATGTCGTTATAAAGTATTCCAGTGTACACAGAAAACACGCCCATTAGCAGCAAAACGTAACGGCCACTGAAGGCCATGTCAAAAATTTCACCACGATCTATCCGTGCAATCTTCTTTTCGTAAAAGCACATTGCGCCAGCAGCTAGCGATAGAATAATTCCATGCCCCACATCGCCAAACATAATTGCAAACATGAAGGGGAAGGTGATGACTGTTGGTAGTGCAGGGTTGACTTCCCGGTAACTGGCCACGCCATATGCATCAACAATATTTTGAAACGCGTCTGTAAACTTGTTGGTTCGGTGGAAAGTTGGCGGTGTCCTGTTCGTCTGCAGTTCGTTTACGACCGAAGACACGTTGTTTCCGCCTCGTTCTGTGATATCTCGTAAAGCGTTTTGGATTGTGCGTACATCATCTTTTGGAACCCAGCCCTCGGCAATCAAGCACCGGCGGGTCTGATCGTAGTTAAATAAATTTAGCGCGGAGAACACTGCCTTCTCCTTTTTGATGATAATCGACCATATCGCCAGCTGCTCGGCGATAAATCTCAATTCTGTTGTCAATACAACCGACGTATTGTCCAACACGGAGTTCACTTCGTCCAGCTTTGCATTCACCTCTTGCAGTTGTTCGCGCCGCTGAGTCATATCCTCATCTACTTTGTACAGGGTTGCGTCCAACGACTCTGCTATCCGTCGAATTTTGTCCAAAATAACGTGGCCATGCCCAAACACTATGAATACATCCTTGTACACCGCTTGCTGTGATTTCGGATCATGAACTGGTTCGTCAATCGCATAATGGTTCATCAGCATATTACCACGGAGTGCACGCCATAGAATGCGTTCCAGCGCACCAACACGCGTCCGAGGAATGACCCCGGACACGAATTGAATATTCAGTGCGGACACCGCTCCTACGGCTTCCGCTGCCATCGACGGACGTGGGCCCTCTTCCAATGATTCCCTATTTAGCAATGGAGCATCGTCGTCATCATAGTTCCCTGACAAGTCTAGGGACATTCGCACCTGTTCGTCGGTTGTGCGGTCAAAGAACTGTCTGCTGGCTAACAAGACATGTCGGTGCTCAATGAGCTGGGCCTGCTTATCCAGCAGACCCTCATAACTGTCGGATAGATCCTTCACCCGTTCCTCGAGCGAGTCCACTTTGCTCACCAACGTGTCAATTTCGCTTGCATTGGGCGCACTATCTATCCCCTCTTCTGGCGCTGGGGCGATTCGGATCTTATGATGATGAATGTGGTCCTCGAAATACCTCAGTTGCCGCTCCACGCCATCCAGACGTCTAATTTCCTTCACAAACGACCTCTGGAAGTTACTAACGTCTGAATTCAGGTCTCGAAGCTGAATAATGCCCATCTCTCCTAGCGCGGACACAACTTCCCGTCCCAGCTCGGTCGCAACATACAGCTGCACGAGCGACATTTCCGCAGAGCCTAGAAACTATTAGTAACATTCTCTGTCTAAATACAAGTCATGCTTCTTACGGAAAATGGCCTCCTGGGATTTGTTCATAGTGCCAATTATTTCAACCGCTGTACCCCCGATGGACACGTTGGGACGTTAAATGCACTGTACACCTGGGCAGTCCACGCCGGGCCGTTCTTCCCGGCTTATCTGATAACCCTTTCTCATTACCTTCTGTCATACTGTATGAAGGGTTTGTTTTGCGAGTAATAAGCAGACGTAGGACATCAAGACTGGCATTCGCATGTGCGTAAAGCTGTGGCTCTACTAGTTCATGAAAACTCGTTAGTAAATCCTCAGAAGAAGCAGGAAGTTGATCTACAAATTAAATTGAAAAGAATTATGGAGAAAAGGTCCAGCTGAGCTAGTACACGCCTTTCGAAGCAATGCAAAGAACGCTGTAATACTTCCCCAATATATAAATACTTTATCCGGTCTCGAATCAATTCTCTAGTAATTGCTCGAGCCCGGGGTTCCGTCCATTGGATCGATAGAGCGTCTACTTTCCCGAATGGAAATGTGCTGGGAAGTTTTAAACGAGAAGGCTCACGTCTACTCTAGGTTTCAGGTCAATACATTATCCAATTTGCCATGGCTGAGCTCTTGCAACTATCCTGAAGGCAAGCTGGAATCAGAGACTGAGCAGGTTCCCAGTAATATAGAGCGATACCCTATTATTCATCCATACAAAAAAGCCCCATATCCATTTGCCACTCCCGTCACACAATTTCCCTCTACAACCATCTTCACAGCCAAGACCTACATAAAAAAGAGTCACTAGCCAACTCGAACTTGCTGTGAAAATACGTTGTGGTGAGGGTTCTTTGGGAGGAGAGGGGTAGTAGGCTATCTCGTTGATTAGGTCCGTCATCATCGATGGAGGAAGAACTCACTCAGTACTTGTTCAGTGACTATACATGTGCTGAGGTGTTGAGCAATGAACCTGGTGGAGTGATCGTTTCAAACTCGTTGGAGATTTCCGGCTACGAACTGTACATCGTTGAGCAATGGGCCTGCGAGCGGAAATTGAACACCACCATCACCACATATACAGGTAAACAGGAACACAAGATTACTGTGACAGTGATAGGCTTGCCAAAGGATACAAAAGCCTGGTCGTCAAGAACGCGTGCGTACTTTGACGAGCTAGTGAAGCTTCATTCGCGTCCAAAAGAGACAGATCATGGCCAACTGTTTGTTACGAATTTATCCAGCTTCCCGTCGAATTTGAACCTGGTGCCCGTCCCCAGCGGAAACGTACGCAGTGCATGGCATTATTTCTATGTGAATGAGGACTTGCGAAGGTCAGGTTGTGGTGGTAGACTGGTCCTGTCCATAGCCCAACCGCCCGATGCATGTGAAGACAAGTTTAAGCAGTTGTTCCGGACTCATGACAAGGCGCCAATATTGTTTTCTGTAAGAGAATTAGTTACCCTTGTGCAGATTAGTCTGTTTTATTGTGACCTGTTGAACCCCCAGTATGTGGACGGTTTGCTCTGCAACGAAACAATGAAGGCGGTGAATGCGTGGTGGGATAAATGGGGGCAGTTGAGGTACAGAACGAAGCCAAAAGATGGTGTATTTGGCTCTACTACTGTGGCAGCAATCATTGGCTTCGTTACCGGGGTCCGTAATAGAGTTGCCTCCGTCATTAACTATAAAACGACCAAGGATCCTTTTGATGCCGCCTATTTCTTAGAAAGCATTCGACAGTTTCAGAAGCATGAGCATTTACCACGGACGATGCGCATTGATGATGAAACGATTGAACGGTTGTACTATCTTACTGATAGAGCCGCAGCCAATTCCGATCTGTTTGGTATTGTCAAGTCTACAATGAAGGAGGTGTCTGGAAAACAGGTCCAGCGGATTGCTGATCCAGAGACGCTAGATTTGGATAAACTCAAGAATTTCCTCCAAGGTCCCAGAGAAAGATTTCTCTGGCTCGGAAAGGGCCAAATGCGATCAGTATGTGAGAACGCTTCTGATATTGACTGCTCCACGGGCATCCCCATCTCATCATTGTCTCCTACGGAGCTCACAGTGGGCAACCGTGGAGAACTCAAACGTGTCATGAAAAAGACGATGAGTTCACAAAAGCAGCGCACCGACGACGCTATTAGATACGGAGTTACTAAGTTTAGAAGCTTTCAACAGCAAGCCCTTAATGGTATGGCTGATGATGACCAAGATCTCGAGCAAATTCCGTTCGACGATACGAATATGAGTCCAGATAATGACCAGCTGCAGTCGAAGTCTATCCCGGACGCGTACTATGAGAAGCAAAGAAAGAATGGCCGTATACGTCTAAGGCGGTTAAAAGGCAACTCTCGGCATCAGCACCATCACCATCACCACCATCATCATCATCATCATCACCATCATCGCAATCCTCAACACGGCTCACAAGAGAGCTCCACAGCGGTGCTAGGCGGAGATGTTGTGTCGTCGGATATGAGCGATGAGGGAGAAACGATGGATGATAACAACAACAACGACAACAGACGCATGTATTCTAATGCATCATCAGGGTCCAATTGCCATATGCTTCCAATGCGGCGCCACTCCTGCAGTAATCTGGCTAATTGTGACCTTAATGAGGTAGAGACTTATACTCTGAAACGGCAGCACAGTTTTAGTGAAGTGTCTGATGCAGTGCTCACATGGACTATACCCTATGAATACCCCAGTGAACGCCTCATGCGAATATCGCAGCGTGCGTGGCGGTTCAAGATTCGGCTGAAGAAAGAAGTGCTATCGTTACAAAACAACACTTCGCATTTCAAAGACTCTTTGAACATCTCCCAAGAAAGTTTACATTCTAGTCAAATCCTGGTCGGCTCTGTAGACCAGAAGTTCCAAACGTCCACACAGAAAATAAAGACAGTCAAGCATCAAATCCAAGACGTCGAGGCACTCGCCGCCCGATTACAATATGAAATCAGAACTATCGACCTCAAAATGAAAGATGTCGAAGAGTCTGTGGAATCCTTTCAGGCAAAGGTCACAAACGTCGAATCCCGGCTCGATCGGCTTAGTGACACACAAGCAAGGGCTAATGTTGCATCGTCCAAAGGTATTTATAGTTGGTTCCATCGCTTGTTACCATAACGACAGCAGTAGTGTGTTGGTAAAAATAATACGTTAGTTACTACTACTCTTAAGCTACCTAAAAAATATTATTATTATCATCTTGGTTTTCGTTTGCTTGTATTAGAGCACGAGCAATTTCAATTTCTTCGCCGCCATGAACATGTTCACCGTGGACATGTTCTTCAAAAGCACTTTCAACCTGGGGGTCCACTGGAATTTCTTCGTGGCCACGGTCTCGTTGCTGAAAGTATTGATGATTATACGCCGGATTCTGTTGCTGCTGTTGTTGCTGATGCTGCTGCTGTTGTGATTGTTGAGGCGGCTGTTGCTGTGAGCCCAGTTGACCGTGGTGATGGGTTGACTGAGGTGACGGACCCTGTTGGCCGAGGCTGGTTGGCGGAGTGGAGGCGTGATGGTGGTGGTGATGTTGTTGGGCCGGCTGGTGGTGATGGTGGTGGTGGTGATGTTGCTGCTGGCCCTGCTGATGATGTTGCTGTTGCTGCGGGTTCTGTTGATGGTGTTGTTGAGCAGCAACCGCCGCAATCAAGTTCGGATCGTCTACATCAGCATCCAAGTTTAAGTCAGTGGTTAGCAAAGATGGGTCTTGCACAGCCGCCATGACGCCACGCGAGTCCGGTGGCGGTGGGGCATTGGGTCCGTGCGCCTGAGCGGCAGCAGATGTGGCCTGGGACAGATGAGATCGACCAGGTCCCTGCGGCTGTGGTACGTGATGATGATGGTGGTGGTGCGTGCTGTCGACGGCACCTGGTGTTGGCGGGGTGGCCGAATGATGATGACGATGGAGTAGCCCGTTTTCGTCGTCTTCAGAGTAGTCCTTCTTCACCCGCTTTGGCGGAGGTCTCGAAGACTCGCGGCATTCATTACAGTTGCGGATGGCGGCCGCCACTGTCTCCTTGATTCGTGTCCAATGGTACTTCTCGGTGATCTGAGAGGTAGTCTTGTTAATACCGGCATGGTTTTGTAGATGAATCTCGGTAGCAATTTGCATCTGTCGGTCAGTGTCGGCCACGACCTCACGGTCTTTCAGCATCAGTCGGCCGTCCCGGAGCTTGTAATGAGCAGCGGACGAACGCAGCCTGGACTTTTCTTGCCGATCAGACTGCGGCGGGTATCGGCCCGTTTCCAAGTAGTACTTGATTTTGTCGAATCGCAGCTCGCCCACAGTCTCCTCGGCCGGCTCGACGAGCTCGCGACCGTACATGAGAGCGTCAATGGCATGCTCGTGCCCACGCAAGATGCCGGCACCCTTTATTCGCCCTATCCGCTTGAATCCGAGCGTCTCCCAAATGCGTCGGGCAGCCAAATTGGTCTCAAAGACAAGATTGAACACGGAATACGTGTACCCCAACTTTGGTGCCCACTCCAAATAGCACTCGGCCAAGGTACGGCCAATTCCTTTCCGACGAATGCCAGCATTCACAAGGAAGCCGCCGGTGCAAATGTGGGCACAGCGGCCGGGATAGTTCGGTTTGATGTAAAAGGTGCCCAGACACTCCTTCTCCCACTGTCGACGCTCCTCCAGCACCTGGGCGCTGCCAATAAGCATG
Organism: Blastobotrys persicus; assembly: GCA_030585065.1. Taxonomy (NCBI): domain Eukaryota; kingdom Fungi; phylum Ascomycota; class Dipodascomycetes; order Dipodascales; family Trichomonascaceae; genus Blastobotrys; species Blastobotrys persicus. Next base: position 69,244 of record JAJMBO010000060.1, read on the forward strand.
ACGCCGGCAAAAGATCCAAACCAATAGTTCTGGAAGGTGTCAATGTGCAGCGTGTCAAACAACGGGTATGTGTCGCCGCGGTCAATCTCGGCATTGAACTCGTCACACAGAAACGCCAACAGCCCAACCGGCAGCTGGTCCGTCGACGAGATCGGGTAAATCGTGGCAGTCGTCTGGCCGTCCTTCAGCAGAACCGTATACGGTTCCAGCTCAGGTACAACCATATCCGGCCGGTAGTGCGGCGGTTGGGTCGGATCCTCTAAAGCAGACGGCATGATGTTGTTATCACTACTAGACATGGCCGTAAAAAACGGCCATCCTCGCGTTAGTCACGGTCATAAACCACGCCTCAGGGGTATGGGGCGACATGCGGCAACCTTACGTTACGCGATGGGATGAATGCTGGATATCTCGCACCGTTCCTCAATGTTCGGTTCTCTGGTTTGCAGACGACGTGAAGATGTTGGTCCAGCGCACAGCAAAATTTGCTGGTGATGTGTCCTCCGGCCGGCGTATTTTGCAGCACCCAACTTACCCGGCGCTTGCTCAGCCGTACCGTGCAATGACCATAACTAGTCGGATCTTGTTTCAAGAAGGATGTACCCTGGCTGGACTGTGGAACAGTGGCATAAAGCGTGAAGCTGTATATATATATATATATATAGCCAGGTTTTATTGGACTGCAACCATTGCGGTTTTTTGTGCCCAAATGCCTATAGAGCAGATACAAAGGCATTATATATATGTATTGTTGGCAACGTGAGCAGTGTCACGCGGGCCCGTATTCCGTTCGGAATTACAACAAACTTCATACAGGTCGAATATCGCTAAAAATAAACGGCACAGTTCAAATATAGTCAAAATATTGTACACGACATAAAGATGTCACGTGATACCGGGTTATCTTCAATAATAACGTTTAACTAAGGCAGGATTAAATGCCACTCACTACCTGCGTCTTATGCAATAGCGTAGCAACATGTATAGTGTTGATATATGTTAGGGGCATATACGCGGTCAGTATACTGTGCTTTAGCCAGGTGGGGTTGAAAGTCGGTTAGTTTACCTGTCGAACGCTGCATGCTAGTTCGTATCATATCAACTCCTTTCCGTAGATAATTGCGTCGACGGGATTCGGGTGGCCCTTGAGTCTGCCGGCGCCCTTGACCAGGCCGATGCGGTCGAAGCCCAGAGCGTCCCATATCCTGATGGACGCTTCGTTGGTCTTGAAGACCAGGTTAAAGACCGAGTAGGTGTATCCGAGCCGAGGCGCCCACTTGAGGTAGACTTCTCCCATGGCGCGGCCGATACCCTTACCTCGGATGGCCGTGTTGACGACGAAGCCGGCGTTACACACATGAGAACATCGGCCAGGGTAATTGGGCTTGACGTAGAAGGTGCCTAGACAGAGCTGGCCCCAGTCAATTGATGGATCATCATCGCTGGGCAAGTGCGAACCCAGCAGGAAGACGGCTCCAAAGGACCCGAACCAGTAGTGCTTGAAGCTTTCCAGTTCAAACGGCGTTTCCATGGGATAGGTCTGTCCTTCAAAGATCTCGTGATTAAACTCCTCGCACAGAAACTCGAGCAGTCGAGGTGCCAGCTGCTGATCTGGGTTAGTAATGGGATAAAGTGTGGCCACGGTCTGGTTGTCTTTCAGTAACATGGCCTCCGGTTTCAAAGGCGGGAAAAATTCGTCGTCTAGCGCAGATACTGCCTCTGCAGCCGACTCATCTGCGCTCCCACTCATGTCACTGCGGTTCCAAAAGGTCGTTTTCTTTTCTTTACTGGTATTTTGGTGACTAATGCCCGTGTTTTTCGCTTGGCTAACGGCCAACGTTTGTGCCTACATGATAGGTGACCACCCTCCCCATTTCTCGTCACTAATAACGCATCTCTGACCACAAACAATCGAATTCTTGCCATTTTTACGTAGCGGGCAAGAAATTTGTTCCTTTCTGCTCACTGGCTCATGACACTTCAAAGGTGTCCGCCAGCTGTATCCTTAAAGCCCCGATACAGTAGAAATGACTTTAGCTTCCCACCCAAGTAAGCGACAGCATGGCAGCAATGTCTCCAACATTGAAATCCCATTGATAGAAAACATATCCCCCATCAGGTCCGCTTTTTTTCTATGCGATTCGCCAAGCTTTAGCAGATTCATCTACCTCACCTGCACATCATTACCAAATGGGGAAATTAAAATTACCATTTTGGGAGCATCACGTGATTAATTGATTGTCTGTATAGAGAACTAAGAAAGTAAATTTTCATGTAACAGATCAGGATCCACTGATCGGGCCGATGTGGCTATAATGGCTAATGTGGCTTGGAAGTGGCTAGTATACCAGTTGCCTGAAAAGGGAACTGAGATCAAAGTGGATACAAAGAACAGAAGGAAACAAAGAAGAGAACAAAGAGAACAAAGAAGAGAACAAGTAGAACAAGGCAAACACTTTCCGGATATTCCGG
>JAJMBO010000061.1:0-25838 GCA_030585065.1 Blastobotrys persicus
GTCCAGATGCCTTCACCCCCATGGAAGAGGTCGTCCGTGCGTTCACCAAAATCATCGAAGACGGTAAGGCCCATTATTGGGGAACTTCTATGTGGACAGCCTATGAAATTGAGCATGCCCAGCACATTGCAACCAAGTATAACCTAATTGCTCCTGTGGCAGAACAGCCGGAATACAATCTCTTATCTCGGGACAATGTCGAGCGAGAGCTGGCGCCAATCTTTAAGGAATACGGCTACGGTACAACCATTTTCTCCCCATTGGCCACAGGGCTGCTCACCGGAAAGTATTCCGACCCAAACACCATCCCTGAGGGCACCCGGTATGACGAGGCCAATAGGAAGAACCATCCGACCATTGAAATGATCTTCAAGAGGAGATTCCAAAGCGAAAATGCCCAAGAAAACTTCAAAAAGATCAGACAATTGCACGACTTGGCCAAGGAGCTCGGAGTTGAACTTGCAGCTTTGGCGTTGGCATGGATTCTCAAGCAGCCAAACATTGACACAGTCATCATTGGCGCATCTCGTCCTGACCAAATCGATAAGAACATCAAGGCCTATGAAGCTCTTCCAAAGCTCACGCCAGAAGTGCTTGAGAAGATTGAGGCTATAGTGGACAATCGTCCATCGGCCAGAGATACTTTTGGTAGGTTAAATGAGTAGTGTGCTTCTACGTAGCAGGTAAACATGGTGTCCATTATCCACACAAGGCACTTTAGCCTATCTCCGCTCATGAAGGGCGGCGGGTTGCGCGCGACCCCCGCGCGATTGGTACTTGACAAGTGTTACGAACTGTAGGAAAAGAAATAACAGTCTATGAACGCTCTAAGTAGAGCTAACGAACGATCGGCTGTCTTGGACGGTCAAGGATACTTGTCAAGTCATTGAGATTTTATGATTATACAAGCATTTATAATATTATAGAGGATTATACGGAGTACACCTAAGTGCGCTTCTTGAGGTTAGTGTTGAGCCATTCAAGACCCTCGTAAAGACCGTCACCGGAAGTAGCACAGGTGGCCTGGATGTACCAAGCTCGTTGTCTGATGGAATGGAGGCCGAGTTTCTCAGTGATCTCAGCAGCGCTCATAGCATTTGGCAAGTCCTGCTTGTTGGCGAAAACAAGCAAAAGGGCGTCACGAAGTTCATCCTCATTGAGCATTCGCTGGAGCTCCTCGCGAGCCTCGCCCATACGGTCACGGTCGTTACTGTCAACCACGAAGATAATGCCCTGAGTGTTTTGGAAATAGTGTCTCCAGAGAGGTCTGATCTTGTCCTGTCCACCGACGTCCCAGACGGTGAAGGAGATATTCTTGTATTCAACAGTCTCGACGTTGAAGCCGATGGTTGGAATGGTGGTGACGATTTCACCGAGCTTCAGCTTGTACAGAATGGTCGTCTTACCGGCGGCATCCAAACCAACCATCAGAATACGCATTTCGCGTCGTCCAAGGAGGCCTTCGAATAACTTGGAAATTGACAATCCCATTATGTGTGTTGTGTCTCTTCTTCCTGTCTTCGGGAGTGGTGGGTGGTGGAATGGTATTTGAACACCTGTGCCAAACTTCTACCAACACGTCCCAACCCTGCTTTCCGCGTATTTTCTATCCCAGGGGCCCAACACGCGTCGCGTCCTGCCCCGGACCCCCTACTTGATATTTATTACTCTCTGTTTTCTTTCTTCGAGTTTGATGATGGAGATGATTGTGGGTTCGCAATGTTGGCATCTGCATTTCACGAGCACGTTTCCTTTGTCGGGAAAATCTGGTCTGTTCGACTTTCCGTCTGTGTTTTATTTAATGGACCCTAGATAGACCTCGGTTGGATTAATCCACGTACTTTTGTATACGTCGCACGATGCGTCAGATAAATTCGAAGGTTTGTTCCACGTTGGTTGGTACAGACAATTAGGATGAGGGCGCTCTATTGATCCTCTTTCCAATCACCCACTGTACGTTCGTATATTAAGCAAGCATGGCGGCGAAATGCGTCCGTATTAATATTATATATATCAAGTTTTTTTTTTTTTTTTTTTTTTTTTTTGGTTGGACCAGTACATAGCTAGCTCTCAATCCGCTTCTGGACCCTGTTCAATACTCCTTTTCCTTATTCACTGCGAATCCGTTCCCTTTATAGATTCTTCGTACATTGGACATGTTAACTAGCACCTTTCCATTCATATTAGCACGGGCTTTTATAAGGTTACTGCAAAAGGGTATCACGCAAGGAGGCTAACTAGTTTTTGTAGTGCGAATTGTCCAACAGTTTAAATTTCCATTAGCCGAACATTCTTGCAGTGTACCAAATGCCCAACACAGGAGTACTGTTTTATAAAGCGTAGATTGATCGGACTAAAGATCGTCAGGAACAATACCCAAATGAGGGTAGGTTCTGTGAAGCCGACAAGACTCCAGGGCAAAGGCATTACCACAGCGCAACTATAACTAAAGCCAAAAAAGAAAGTACCTCAAAGTAAGACCCCTATTCAATGTTTTTACAGCACAGGCCAGCCATGTATTACCCGGAATTCGTTACACTTCAAAGAAAAAGCATGACCTTAGACATCCAAACCTGTGAAAGTAGTGCTCCTTACTCCTCGCCAATACTACGACAATGCTTAGCTGGTCAACCAGCCGATATTAAAACTGACTACATATGCCCAGTAAGCTTCCCTCGGTGTAACCACATAGGCATGGCGATATATACTAGTATGTAGAGTTAGATGCAATTTTTTATGACTAGAGTCCAGATATTTCAATGAGCAGAACCCTGAACAAGCTGGATAGAGTAAAGCAGATGGCCATACCCGGAATTTTAGGTCCTAAACGTACTAAGTTAGGGCTTAGCCCTAATCCCAAAACAGTCCAGAATGCGTTCTGGGAAATACTTAGAGGACTGTAATATACTGTTTAGTTGGAGAGAGTTTTATTATGTCCCAGACCAATAAATACGCTGTGGTCCGAGAAATTCTACGGAGAACTCCCAGCGGGCACCACTCATCATCAAAGAGTTCTAGTGATTTTTTCAATCCTATCGACGACGACGACGACAACAACTAATAGAAATGGTACGTATACCGCAACGAAGGTTATCAAGTGACGCAGCAAGGATTATGATATGAGCCAAAGTGAACTATTGCTTCAAGATATGTTTAACCGACTGATGGTGACAGAGTAAAGAGCGGCTATTTTTGGATATTTACGACCTCGGTGCACTTGTGGAGGCGAACGAATCATCATGCGAGCTGCGTTGTTATGATGGATAATTTAGATATAGTACTAACTGAGAATTTTAGCCCGGTGTCAAGACTTTCGAGCTCCGTAAACAATCCAAGGCTCAACTTGAGGAACAGCTTGCCTCCCTCAAGCAGGAACTTGCTAAGCTCCGTGTTCAAAGCGCTAGCTCCAACAACGTCCGATCTACCAAGATTGCCGAAGTCAAGACCTCTATCGCTCGTGTCCTCACTGTCATCAACCTTACCCAGAGAGAGCAACTTCGAGAATTCTACAAGGGCAAGAAGCACATTCCAAAGGACCTCCGTGCTAAGAAGACCAGAGCCATCAGAAGAAGACTCACTCCAAACGAGGCTCAGGCCCAGACCCTCAGATCCCGCAAGAAGCAGATTGCTTTCCCACAGAGAAAGTACGCCATCAAGGCTTGATTTATGTAATGGTCTGTATAAAAGCAACATTTATGTGTAATTAATCACTCCTTCTTGTGGCATAATTACAGAATTGCTATATTACAGTTCTGTAGTACTGTGAATGATAGCGTGCTTCTGAAACAGGATCAATATCCCGCCCTAGTAGCGTCTAACCTTTCCGTGTCCTTGAAAAGGTCACAATGGCTCGTCTATCAGCATTATCAAAGTAATAATCAGAAATCTAATATTTCTCATTGCAAAGAAGAATATATCCAACGGGTAGCACGGATCAACGTTTCAGCCTATGCGGAAGATGCCAGTTCAAAATTTAGGAAATCATTTTTCTTCTCATTGCAACGGTGTCGAAGACCGAATGAGAACACAGTCTGCAATGGCGAAAATCATATAGTTCAAAGAGTGTATAAAATAAAGCATATTCCTAACTTTCTAATGCCAATAGGCTATCCTATTGCGCTTCAAGATCGTGTAGCAAAGTTAGAGCACTTCTAAGAAATTGCGCGCATAACGTGGGGCGCGGTACGCGGTCGCGCAGAGACAAAAGGGAGGTTTGCCTTTCCACGTCGTCTCCTTAATTGTAAACACGGCCTTGAGATCGAGATACAAGACGAAGACATCACAATGGTAAGGACTGAATGAATTGAATGGTCTGACAGCGGTGCATAAGAATACCTTTTTTGGTGGAAAGGAAACAATACCGAGGCTTGATTGAGGAGAGAAAGAACCAGGCCTATCTGCAGATCATGGGCTTAGCCCCTATTAGACACAGAGAACTAATCTAAACAGGCCGGTGCAGTTGAAAACGCGCGAAAGGAGCTCAAGAACCTGGACCTAGATGGTATTAAGGAAAAGGACCATGGTTCGATTTACTCGGTGTCAGGTCCCGTTATCGTGGCTGAGAATATGACTGGTTGCGCCATGCACGAGTTGGTCAAAGTTGGACACGACAACTTGGTTGGTGAGGTCATTCGAATTGAGAGCGACAAAGCCACAATTCAGGTTTATGAGGAAACAGCAGGTGTAACTGTCGGCGATCCGGTGGTTCGAACTGGTAAGCCTTTGTCTGTTGAATTGGGCCCAGGTTTGCTAGAGACCATTTATGATGGAATTCAACGTCCTTTGGAGGCCATTAGAACTAAATCCAACTCTATCTATATTCCACGAGGTATCGATTCTCCGGCATTGAACAGAGAACGTCAATATGACTTTACTCCTGGTAAGCTTAAGGTTGGCGATCATATTACTGGTGGTGATATCTTCGGCTCAGTGTTTGAGAACTCGTTGATGTCTGAACACAGCATTTTGTTGCCTCCAAAAGCCCGTGGTACCATTACCCATATTGCTGAAGCTGGCTCTTATGGAGTTGCTGATAAAGTTCTCGAGGTTGAATTTGACGGGAAGAAGTCTTCATATTCCATGTATCATACATGGCCTGTGCGAGTTCCTCGTCCAGTCACAGAAAAATTGGCCGCCGACCATCCATTGTTGACTGGTCAGCGTGTTTTGGACGCTCTTTTCCCTTGTGTTCAAGGTGGTACTACTTGTATTCCAGGTGCATTCGGCTGTGGTAAGACAGTCATCTCTCAGTCCTTGTCCAAGTTCTCTAACTCGGATGCTATTGTTTATGTTGGTTGCTTTGCTAAGGGAACCGACGTAATTATGGCGGATGGTCAAGAGGAGAAGATTGAGAATATTAAGGTTGGCGACGAGGTGTTGGGTAAAGATGGTCAATCAAGAAAGGTCGTCGCATTACCAAGAGGTACTGAACAAATGTACAAGGTCACAGAGAAGACTGATTCGACGCATGGTCTTTCGTTCACTTGTAACAGTACTCATTTGCTGGTTGTTCGAACTCCACAGAACATTCGACTCAGCAAGACTGGGAATCAAACCTCTGTTGCCTATTTCCATATGGCCAGAAAGCAGACTGAAGACGGTCGATCAATTGACGTTGTGTCTGAGGAAACTAAGACTTTTGAAGAAGAGTCTGCTGCACAAAAGTTTGCCCAAACTTTGCCTCAAGAAGATTTTGAATGGACTATTGAAGCCCGTGATGTTGACACAAATGCATTTAACGGTAATGTGCGACGGGAGACTTATCAATTAATCAATCCTTGTTTGGTTGAAACTTCGGACATTGCTAACCGTCTACATGAACAGCAGTTGCCTCGTGACCTCGCAGGAAAACTTGGTTACCTTACCGGTTTGTATGTTGGCAGTGACCATGAAGACAAGCTTTCGTTCTCTTTTGGACCTACTGAAGCTGCTCTTGTCGATCGCGTTAAGGAATATGGTGAAGCATTCAATGTCGTTGATAGCAAGATGTTGAAGAGAACCGTGTCTGAAGAAAGCATCTCTTCGATGGACAGCGTATCGACTATCACCTCTGGTCAAGATGACAGAGTTGATATTGCTGATACAACAAATGATGTGGAGAAAACATTTGAAGCTGTGTATTCATCTGGTAAGAAGCAAATGGTTAGTTCAATTGATTCTCACTTGACCATCGACACTGAAACTTTGGGTAATGATGTTTGGCAACTTATTCAAAATCTGGGTCTTAACGATGGCAATGGTAAAGTACTACCTGGGTTCCTCGCACGTGACGATATCCAAGTCCGAGAACAAGTACTTGCTGGCTTGATTGACGCAAACGGCAAAGTTGATAGTGCTGACGCGACTATTAACACCAAGTACTCCGCAGTTTGTGACGGGATCGTTAAAGTTGCTCATTCTTTGGGTATTAAGGCATCTGTCCTCTCTAGTAACACAGATAGTTCCTACACTGTGACTTTGAGTAACCAGCTTTTGAGTTCTGTCCTTAACAAATGCGCACATCCTGCAAACCACGTTGCAGACGTGGGTGAAATTGAGCGATTGGCCCAACCATATTACTTCGATATCAACAAGACCAAGGTTGATGATTATTATGGCATTCAACTCTCTGACAACTCCGACCATCAATTTTTGCTTGCAAACCATGCGCTGGTTCATAACTGTGGCGAGCGAGGTAACGAAATGGCTGAAGTGTTACTAGAATTCCCTGAACTTTATACTGAGATTGATGGACGAAAGGAGCCAATCATGAAGAGAACTGCCCTTGTTGCTAATACCTCCAACATGCCTGTCGCTGCCAGAGAGGCATCTATTTACACCGGTATCACAGTTGCTGAATACTTCCGTGATCAAGGTAAGGATGTCGCTATGATTGCTGACTCCTCTTCTCGATGGGCAGAGGCTCTCAGAGAAATTTCTGGTCGATTGGGTGAGATGCCTGCTGATCAAGGTTTCCCTGCCTATCTTGGTGCTAAATTGGCATCCTTCTATGAGCGTGCTGGAAAGGCTACTGCATTGGGTAACCCAGGTCGTCAGGGATCTGTCTCCATTGTTGCTGCTGTCTCTCCTCCAGGTGGTGATTTCTCTGATCCAGTTACTACTTCTACCCTTGGTATCACTCAAGTCTTCTGGGGCTTGGACAAGAAGCTTGCTCAAAGAAAACATTTCCCATCTATCAACACATCTGTATCATATTCCAAGTACACCAATGTTCTCGACAAGTACTACGCGGAGAATTATCCAGAGTTCCCAACTCTCCGTAATAAGATGAAGGAGATCATTACGTCTGCCGAAGAATTGGAACAGGTTGTTCAGTTGGTCGGTAAGAGTGCTCTTTCCGATGCCGACAAGATTACTTTGGACGTGGCTAACCTCATCAAGGAGGACTTTTTGCAACAGAATGGTTACTCCTCGTATGATCAGTTCTGCCCAATTTGGAAGACTGCGGGAATGATGAAGTCGTTCGTCACATACTACGATGAGGCACAAAAGGCTGTTGCCGCTGGTGGTGCTTGGAACAAGTTGTCCGAGGCCACAAGTGACGTTAAGCATTCCGTCTCCTCGGCCAAGTTCTTTGAACCAAGTGAGGGCAGAGAAAAGGGTGAAGCTGAGTTTGACAAGATCATTCAACAAATTGCTGAACGATTTGCCGATGTCGCTGAGTAAGCTATATATTTGATATAATACATGTTTTGTTTAGTTCGTGGTGCTTGCAAATATAATTAAAAGGACTGATAGACTCCGTCTTCCTTCGTTGTCTATTGTACGATTTCTACAAATGTCAGATTTGTATTACCTATGTACATATATATCTAGGTATATATATTAATGTGTCATCAATAGAGCACACAGCCATCAAGGAAGCGCTGAAAGCAACATTGTTACCATCTGACTAAGTACAATTACGTGATGCGAATTCTAAGAGTAAAATGATATATTAGGTCGTACATCTAAGACATTTTTCATCCCATGGGTCTAAACCTCCCCAACAGCTCTTCATGTACGCCTGACAGAAGCCTTTCTGCTCCTGAGTGGCGGATTGCTGTTGCTGATGGTAATTGGGGTATTCACTTGGAAGCTCATCGGGTGTTTCTGTATGTTCTGGATCGGGGTTGCTCACACTTAGTCGAGTGTTCAGCACACGCTCGGCGGGCGGAGCGTTGAGAAACGGATGGTTTCCGCCATATTCATCATACTGCGAAGTTCGAGGCTGTCGAAAAAAGCTGTAAGTTCTTCTAAAGAGAGGATTGCGAATGCGAGAAGGATTGAGATTCTGATGTTCTCTTAATTCCTCTTCAGTCACTAGAAACAACGTTAGAACCTACCAGTACCAAGAATTGGGGTATCTATACTAGGCTGGGGCGACATTGGATAAATCGGATTCCTAGGAGCACTGTAATCGATCATAGGAGTAGCTACATCTCGTTCATCTCCGTCTTTTCGAGGGGCGTCAATTAGATCATTTACTGGTACAGGGTAATCGAAAGAGGCCCAACTCGCCCTGTTTTCTGTTACAGAGGCGTCGCGATCATCACCATGCTCTTGACCAAAGTGGTCCGGTCTGTGATCGGGAGGTTCACGAATTGCGCTGTTAAGCGTGTCGATATAGGCAAGGTCTCGCGGAGACAAGTCTTCTAATGTATCAGGATCTACTGGACGAGCGATGTATTCAGTTTCACTGCTTCCAGCATCTTCACGATGTATATAGCGCTCTAAAGGGCTCTCTGGAGTGTTCTCATTTTCGCTAGGTCTAACGAACCCGCCGCCTACAACACTCACACTTGAAGCATCATCATCAGCGTCATAGAAAGTCTCCCTAGCACGGGCTGTATCACGGGTATTGGCGGCTTCTCCATCTCCATTTGGAAGTCTACTTGTGCGAGCAATGTCATCCGAAGCAGAGTTATTGCCAAAATTAAGAGCCATATCTCCTCAGCAATTGGTTAGCACTGTGTGTTTGGTCAAACGATCCTTTTTAAGCTCGTGAAGCTTATTATTACCATAACAGGTCAGACAAGAATACTCCGGCTCATATAGTATTTGCAATTCCATACTGGGCTTCAAACAGCTCGAGACTGTAGAGTTTTACGAGAACAGAGAGAGTACTATGGACCTGCTTAGATTTTCGCAAGTGGATGATGGATCACCCTCATCGCTGGTAACGTCTCCTGACTTGTAAGAGTTTTAACTTCCGTTGACCAACCAAAGGAGGCAGTTCATCCTTCGAAGCAGTTCCATCAGTAGACACAGCTGGGAATTGCCCGTAATGATTGTGACCATTATAGATGCTTCGTTTCTTAGTCTTATTCGCCAAGCCTACATAGTATATGCCGGGTTTTCATCCTCCCTTCTAAATCCAAGTGCCAGAGCGCTGAGAATATTTAAAAAGATATATTGTTTCCTATAACATTGACCATTGCTATTACTAAAAAAGAACAGAATGAGCCCTTACCTTTAAGGGTCTGGGGGCTCAGGGTCCGGGGGGTGTTATTTTAGTTGGTTGCTGTAGAGATTGCGCGTATTACGCGACGCGCGGCGTTTTTTTTTCTGGGTGTCCGAGACATCCCAACGCAAGGAAAAGGACAACAAGAGGGACCGTGTACACACAAGGACTTTGAGGAAGGACGGAAGTTTTTTACTTTAACCCCAACAGAAGGAACAGAACAGGACGACAAAAAGATGGATATAGATCCGGATGTGAAGATGGAGGATGCAGTTGCTTCGCCTAATGGAAACACTGGAGGAGACGAAGAGGGATATCACCAAGGTGGGTTTGATACATATGAACAGCAACCCCCTGGAGAGCTGTCGTCCCATGCGCGTGGAGAGTTGGACGGATGGATTGAACGGCTCGAGGGCTGTAATACTCTGACTGAGGAAGAGGTAGAGAAGCTGTGTAATATGGCCAAGGACATATTACAGTTTGAGCAGAATGTTCAGCCTGTCAACGCTCCAGTGACGATTTGTGGTGATGTTCACGGGCAATTCCATGATCTGATGGAGCTATTTAAGATTGGGGGCCCATGTCCTGACACAAATTATCTATTCATGGGAGATTATGTTGATCGTGGGTATTACTCGGTTGAGTCGGTGTCATATTTGGTGGCCATGAAAATTCGCTACCCAAGTAGATTAACAATCTTGCGCGGTAATCACGAGTCACGACAGATTACACAAGTTTATGGTTTTTATGATGAATGCTTACGAAAGTATGGTAATGCTAATGTGTGGAAGATGTTCACTGACCTATTTGATTTCCTTCCTATCACGGCGTTGGTGGAAAATAAGATTTTCTGTCTTCATGGTGGACTGAGTCCAAACATCGAGTCTATTGACGACATTAGAGAACTCAACCGCTTTCAGGAGGTACCGCATGATGGCCCAATGTGTGATTTGTTGTGGTCTGACCCGGATGATCGAGGCTCTTGGGGCGTGTCGCCTCGAGGTGCTGGTTTCACCTTCGGTCACGATATATCAGAGCAGTTTAATCACCATAACGGCTTGTCCCTGATAGCAAGAGCTCATCAACTTGTCATGGAGGGCTATTCATGGTCACACGAACAGCAGGTCGTTACTATCTTTTCGGCGCCAAACTACTGCTACCGGTGCGGCAATCAGGCAGCCATCATGGAGGTTGACGAAAACTTGAACCACACCTTTTTGCAATATGACCCCTGTCCTCGTCCAGGCGAACCATCAGTTTCCCGCAAGACGCCTGATTACTTTTTATAATGATACAAAAGCAACACACTATATGTAGATTTTTTATTCAAAAATTCATTTAATTTATCTCTACTAAGCGGTCTCTGTCGGTTCTTAGGACCGTTCTTGACAACACAGCTTATCAGTCAGGAATCAGCAGCGAGCAATGAGAGGCAAACAATGAGTTTGTTAAAAAGCTAATTAGTACCTACAATTGCGACTTGACTCCAAGGATCTTTGAAGCCCTGTCATGAGCGATGTCACACATGGCATTGAAGGCCTCTGCCTTTTCTTTTTCAATGTCATTTCGGGCAATTCTTTCCTTCATATTCTCCATGATGACGTCTCGGGGACGGCCGTTGACGAAGACGACATAACGCAATCCAGGGAATGTTTGTTCGTATTTTTCGTTCAATTCCTTGAGCTTGGCTGTTTGTTCTTCAGACGCAGCCTTAAGATTCTTTTGCTCAGCTTCAGAGTGTGCAGAGAGCTTGACATTTTTTGGGGCTCCCAGTCGAGGGTGAGCAGCGATAATTTTAGAAACTCGAGGATCAGAACTGTCCTTGTTGAGAATATCAAGAAGCTTGGTTCGAACCTGCTCAATAACATCGCCATAGGAAGAGAACGTTTTGTCAGAGGTCAAGACTTCTGAGACTACAATTTGGTTCAATGTGGAGCACGGCTCAAAGAGGTGGGTCAGCGCCTCCTCCTTGACAGCCGACGACTCCTTTGGAAGTTGTTCAATAGCTGGCAACTGGTACTCACTCATTTGTATTCTACATTTAATGCATAGGATCGCCCCCGCCTTTTATAGTAGTATCGAACCTTCGGCCATCTGCGGCCAAAAGCACATTGATCTAAACGTTTGATGCATAAGCCACCGGCGGCCGGTGGACGGCGTCCCGGCCTCGGCCCTGTTGATTTTTTTTTTTTTTTTCACTGTGGCGGACGAACTCTATTACCACATACAAAACCATGCCTTCAACCGGTACTATCGTCACCACGACAGTCGCTCTATCAGCCGGTAAGCTATCAACCAACAATGGCAACGACAGAGCCCGCAAAACGATTAGAAATGTGCTAATATAATTTCATTTTAGTGGGGTACCTTTTCTACTTCGATTACAAGCGTCGCAATTCACCAGAGTTCAGGAAGCAACTGAAGAAGACGGCCAAGAAACACGCTAAGCAACAGGAGGCAGCAGCTGCAGCAGATAAGAATGAGCTCAAGAACAAGGTCAGAAATATTCTTCAAGATTCTCTAAAGAACGACCCAATTCCGGAATCTCTGCAAGAAAGAGAAAAGTTCTTCGTTGACGAAGTTGCCCGAGCTGATGAGCTCTTGACCAAGCCAGGCGATGAGAATGAGATCCATGCGGCCTTGGCTTTCTATCGTGCCTTGAGAGTTTACCCGTCACCAGTCGACCTTCTCAACATCTATGACAAGTCGCTTAAGCCTCCAGTGCTGGAAATCTTGAGAGCTATGATTGTTATTGAACCACCTCCAGCTATTGCCAACATCATGGGCGAGGCTGCCAGCAGTGCGCAAGCTGAGGCCGCTGCAAACGATATTGAGTAATGTCCCTCCTCCGCATAAAATGTTGTACATATATTATTCTCAAATACAAACTTTGCCTCTTACACCTCTTCGGAAGGGCCAAATATGCCAGTTACGTATCATTGTTTTGACCCGGTCATCAATGCCAATTGAACTAGCTTTCTAAGTTTTCTGCCATCGGATCGGGCATGTGTTTGAGACAAAGCAATGACGGAACTTGCGGAGTCAAAAAGTATATAAGGACGGAGGATGCTTCCGATGAATGTACCATCATAACAATATGGGAGCGTCGGACAAGGAGATCGCTGGATATATTGATTCTCGAATTGACGAGGTGAATGACAAATTGCGAGAAGTGAACCGGACCCTGCATTCCAATCCAGAGCTGGGGTTCGAGGAGCATAAGGCTCATGACACCATATGTGACTTCCTCGAGGGACTCGGGTATAATGTTACTCGCCATGCTTATGGGCTGGATACGAGTTTTGAGGTTATATATGGACAAGGCGGGAGGTTGGTAAATATTAATGCAGAGTACGATGCGTTGCCAAACGGAGGGCATATGTGTGGACATAATTTGATCTCAACAGCCAGTTTGACGGCTTTTGTTGCGCTGACAGCTGTCTTGGACAAGACTAAGGTACCTGGACGGGTACAGTTGTTAGGAACGCCTGCAGAAGAGGATGGCGGAGGAAAGGCGTTACTAATTAAAGCCGGGGCATTTGAAAATGTCTGCGCATCAGTTATGGCTCACCCATTTGGAATCGACAAAGAAGGACACTCGGGTTACTCGAATAGTAGGGTGGCAGCCGCGCAACATATTATGTTTGAGTACCACGGAAAACCAGCTCATGCAGGGGCTTTTCCCTGGGACGGCATCAATGCATTAGATGCTTTTGTTGCCTTGTACAACAATGTGTCCTTGTTGCGGCAACAGATCAAACCCAATGAGCGGATGCATTGCTGTCTTTTGGAAGGGCCTAAGGTGGCAAACTTGATTCCGGAACACACCAAGATCAACTTTACTGTTCGTGCAGCTACATTGGATAGCTTGAAGGAACTTGTTGAAAGAGTTGATAATTGTGCTAAGGCTGCCGCCTTGGCTACTGGATGTTCGTTAAATGAAAAGAAGAACATACCGTATGCAGACATTATTTGTCCTCAAGCAATGAACGACAGATACATGAAACACATGCACGATCGCGGGTTCAATATAGGGAACATTCTGCCAATGCAAGCTTCAACCGATCAGGGAAACGTATCTCATGTGGTTCCAAGTCTGCATTCAATTTTCTCGTTAGAGGAGGCTGGAGACAGCAACCCCCATCAAAAGCCATTTGCAAAGGCTGCAGGTGGAGATAAAGCTCACATATCTGCAGTGAACACCGGCAAGGGCTTGGCACAAACTGCCTATGATATGCTGGTTGATGACTCGCTCTATAAGCAAGCACAAAAGGACTGGCAACAGGATATGAATGACAGGAAGGGGTTGTAGAAGTTAGAATATATATAATACCGAAGTATTGAATTGTGTGCGTTTCTCAAATTTCAGTGTACGATTCCTCAACGTTCATTTTCTTCATATATATAGGCCAGCTTTAACATCGTAGTTTGGTACACAATCTGATATAAATGCGCCGTACTCCAACGTCCATGCATGAATCAGGGGATTGTTTCACCTGGTTCGAACCCTCGGCACGAAGTTTGTTTTCGGGGACCCCTGACATCGAGCTGCATATATAATCACCACTCGGAACACGCACGCGTGCATCAGCAACTGAACAACTATGTCTGAACCACCCCGAGAGGACGAGCAACAACCCCAAGTTCCTGAGTACAAGGTTGGCGAGAAGAAGACCATCAGTGAGTACGCCGCCTTGGACGCTGAGGATGAGAGCTTGCGCAAGTGGAAGGAGTCTTTGGGAATCACCTCGGATGTGGCTTCAGGCAAAACCCTAGGAGATCCTAATGACCCTCGCAAAGTGGTAGTTTTTGAAATGAGAGTTAATGTTGAGGGTATGGAGCCCATGGTGTTCAACTTGGAGAACAAGGAGGTGCTTGAGAAGCTCAAGAAGGAGCCAATTGCCATCAAGGAGAAGTCCAAATACAACCTTACTGTCAAGTTTAAGGTTCAGCATGAAATCGTTACTGGACTGCGATATATTCAAGTGGCCAAACGGGCTGGCATCAGGGCTAACAAGGTGGAAGAAGCTTGTGGCTCATATCCTCCAAGCACCGAACAGAAGCCGCACTATATCAAAGAGTTTTCTGAATATGAAGCCCCAGGTGGTATGTTAGCTCGGGGACACTACACTGCTACCTCATCTTTTATTGACGACGACGGCGTTGTCCATTTGGAAGTGCCTTGGTGCTTTGACATTGTGAAGAACTAATATATAGATTGATAGTCTTGGTGGTTATTACTACTACTTTTATTTTCCTTCTGTCTCACTGAAATTCGTCCAATCAACTTACAACTTTCCTGTGAACCACTGTAGCTTTTCACATGCGGTTTAGCCAAGCCGCGCATGTCACCGCATAAGCCGTCGTTACATCGACCTCGGTCAACGATCGGATAGTTATTTACCATAGGGATCATAGGATGG
The DNA here is from genome assembly GCA_030585065.1 of Blastobotrys persicus. Lineage (NCBI taxonomy): Eukaryota > Fungi > Ascomycota > Dipodascomycetes > Dipodascales > Trichomonascaceae > Blastobotrys > Blastobotrys persicus. The sequence continues at coordinate 14,866 of JAJMBO010000061.1, forward strand.
CTCCTATGGGTATATTAGTTGTAAGTGTCAAGAGACTGGTTGAGTCGTAATAGTTTATCTTAAACGGTCTATTGCTGAACAAAGGTTAGTGTGCACGGTCATGATGGTGCCATTTTATTAAGATATCCGCATCTCTCGGCGGGGGATCTTTAATATTTGGACATCCTTTCAAAATATTGTTAGGGACTAGGCCGTGAAAACTTCGGGTAGATTACGATATTTGCCAGCCGCCCAGCCAAAAAATCTCAAATCCATGGGGAACTTGGTTATGGATCCAATAAACGTCCCATAGTGTAATCTAACATGGCACTGTCCGTAACTAGAGTAACGTCTCTCGAGAGAATACCTCTTTTGTCCGCGAAGATTATGTACCACGGGAACAAACAATAGGAGACTGAGGTGTTTGGACGCGCTTTGGAGTCGTGCCCATCACAGTAACAAGCCATATTTAGCCTTAGCGTATTCTCAGAATTGATAGGTCTTGACCCTTCCAAAACTCCACACTTTTCACTGCGAGCAATGCTCTAAGGGTAAAAATATCCATACTGATACTGTGGACCTGGAAATGGGATTCGAGCGTACTCTGGGTCAAGAGTCGGATCTATCATACGAGCTTTGCCGGTATTATCCTCATCCTCATCATTATCGTTAGATTTTTCATTAAAATTCTGGAAAATTCGGGCTCTCGCCTCTTGGTAAGCGGCCTCACGAGCTTCAAGCGGCGCGAGGCGGGACGTAGGAGTGGCCGTACCGCTAGCTTCTTCCGTCCCTGAAGTCTTTTCCAAGTATGAGGACATTTGGTCGGGCGTTACATTACCATCAGCGCGCTCATCAGACGACTGAGTAGGTCGCTTCTTGAGCAAAAGCGGCTTTTTCTTGATGGTCTCATCTGCTTTTGTTGCCTGTTCCTGGCCATTCGTCCACGTGCTTAGAGGAATATCACATAATCTAACTGTCGGAGGATGCATTTCAGCTAGCTTATATACAACAACTGACGTGCCCTCGAGGTTCGAAGTGTGCCCAATGTTGTAGTAATCTGCCAACTTATGGGCTAGTAGCCTATAAAAGGAATTCATTGGATCGAGTTCGATGGACTGTTGTTGCACCGATTGTAAGAACCGAAGGATGGTCTGCTCTAGTCTTAGAACAAACATCCGGTTCTTATTATCTCCTAACGCCCCAAGTAACACGTCGTCTAGATTACTGCTGCTCATAGTTGGCCAAAAACATACGATGGCGTTGTTTTTCTCTGTTGTAAGGGCTTAATTTTTCTTCTTCTTCCCTTCAGAGCCCGAGCCCGCTCGAGTCCGTGCATACCGGAGGTCGGACCGGCGTGCCCATCAACATCATTATTATCGTGCAGTCTGAGGTCCCACATCGATTTAGTAGGGAGTTTGGGGAACGCAATCGATTCTTGATAATGTCTGACGCTGATGAGGTAAGAGTGGGAATTTCCAGATAAGTGGAGCAGGCGCTAACTGGATGGCTAGATCAGAAAAAGACGGATTCAACGTCTTCAAATGTTGAACACGAACACCAGCAGTAGCGGCGTTACTAACACCCCATCTGGCTCGTCGACTCCTGGAGCTGAGAGAAGTACAAATACTTCTCCATCTCCGGAACCTTCGAATAATACAAGACTACAACCGCACGAGGAGAAGACTGAGCAACCAAAATCGGAAAGCAGTGGACCTTCCTCTCCTAAGCCATCGGCACAACCACCAGTAATTCCGTTTTCCGACTGGCAAGATGGAGCAATTTCGGCTGTGTTTAAGGTGTCACTGAAGAATCCTAAAGAACGATATTTGGTACTTGAATCTCTGAACCAGGAATTGGAATCTGAAGGAATTGACAGGTTTTCTACTGACTTGCTAGATCGTATCCTGTGGTCCAGGCTAACAGAATACCCTTGCCTACCATCACCGTTTGAATATCTCTGGAATAGCTGGATTCGCGCTGGAGATGCTAAGCGCTTGCTACGACAGAAGGACCCAGAGTACATGCAAAAAGTGGCAACTTATAATGACCTTCAGAGCTTTAGTGTGCGATATATGGTGTTGATAACTACAACCGACATGATAGAAGGAATGGACGCCACCAAGATTGCGGAGCGTATTATAGTAAAGGCGAACGCGTCTACCCCTCCATGGGAGTTTTTATTAGCTGCAGTTGAACGCGCAGCTGGTGATGAAATGATAATAGAATTTTTGAGCCCTCTAGTGCGTACGTGGAGTAGAGAGTGTGCAAAAACAGGGTACCATGGCGATTATAAACCATACATGCTGGCACTAGAGTCTCTGTTATCGTTAAAATCGGTGGCGTCCGTTTTTACTCAATTGGATGGTTTTGCTGCTAGTGAGCAGGATTTGCCATACACAATCCCAGTCACCACTCTGCTAGGGCCCTTTTTGTCGCTTTCACCCCTGAATTTCGCCAGCCGAAAGGCCAACTTCCCCAATCCAGACTTCCTTCCTGCTCGAGAAACGCATAGATTATATGGCGACATCCGTTCGGAATACAGGGTAGTTCAAAACCGATTGTTCGAGATTTGTAACAAAATTGTTCGAGGCTCGGCTACCTCAAGAAAAGATCTGTTAAAATACTTTGGACGGATACTTGATTTAAACCATAAGCGTATGGCTATTCAAGTGCAGCCTGATCAGGTTTCCCCTGATGGCTTTATGCTCAACATTACATATGTCATGACCAAGTTAAGTGAACCGTTCACGGACTTGTACGGGTCAAAGATCGATAAAATCGACTTGGATTATTTCCTCAAAGATCCAGTTTTTGACATTTCAGAGGAGACTAAAATTAAAGCTGACATCGAAGACTCGAAGTTATACTTTGAAAAGAAACAGGATTCGGCAGATAGCAATTTTATTACGCATGCGTTTTTCCTTACAGCTGCCTACCATCAGTATGGATTCCAAGGCGCGCTAAACTCTCAAAAGGTGACCAAGCGAAAACTGAGAGATTTAGAAGCACGGCTACAGCAAGCAGAAGCCGAGATCAGCCGTTTCCAAGGCACAGGCCGTGAAAATAGCTTTAACAGACTCTTGGAAACTGTGAGGAATGACATGGTAGAGACCAAGAGATTGAGGCTAGCATTAGAATGTATCTTGCTTGATCATGATCTTCAATCGACATTTATGGATTTTGCTTTGTTCCAAACTGTTCTCCTAATTAGAGCTGCCAAACCAGATCATGACTATCCAAATTCCGGGAAGTTGCTATCCATGCCTTTTGATGAGGATAGCGAACCAGATTCATTCTCAAACTACCCTGAGTACATGTTAGAAGGCCCTGTCAATTTTGTGAATTATCTTTTGAAGACAGATGCTGAAGTGGTTGTCCGATCGCCGTTCAAGTTCATGCTTATCTTTGCGGTGGTATTCCTCCGTAATTCACGATATGTCAAGAACCCATATCTCAAAGTACACATTGTCGAGATGCTTTTCCTCGGTTCGATGGAGCTTAATTCTCAAAGAGGTCTATTTGCTGACGTATTTGACACTGAACCTGTATGTCTGGACTATTTATTCCATGCATTGATGAGTATCTACATTGAGATCGAAAAAACAGGTGCTAGCTCGCAGTTTTATGACAAATTCACTGCTCGATTCTACATTTCACATATTATGCGATGCTTATGGAATAACAGCGCATACCAGCAAAAGCTCAAAGTGGAAAGTGAGAATGATGTTGACTTTTTTGTACAATTTGTGGCTTTACTCTTAAATGACGCTACATATTTATTTGACGAATCCCTCACTAAGCTCACTGAGATCCACAAGTTGCAAAAGGAGCTACCAGAGCCCCCTCATTTGGGGGGCCCACAGGAGGACGCGGAAACACAGGAAAAGAGACAACAACTGGCCTCAGCTGAACGTCATGCGGAGTCGTATATGCAATTGACCAACCAATCAGTAATTTTGCTGAAGCTCTTTACATCTGCAGTTCCTTCAGCATTCGTTACCCCAGAAATCGTCGACCGATTAGCTGCAATGATGAACTATAATCTCAAAATGCTTGTTGGGCCAAAATGCAGAGAACTAAAGGTGCGCAATCCAGAAAAATACAAATTCAACCCTAGGGAGCTTCTTTCGCTTTTGTTAGATTCCTATCTTAACCTTCGAAAGGAACCAAGCTTTGTTAAAGCTGTAGCTCGTGATGGTCGGTCTTATGACCCGAATCAATTTGATAAAGCCAGAAAAATTGTTGAAGCAAAAGCCATCAAGTCCGTATCTGACTTGGAACTACTTGAAAAGTTTAAGCAAGATACGGTTCAAGTTAAGAATGAAGATGAAGAGGGAGAGCTTGAATTAGGAGAAATCCCCGACGAGTTCCTCGACCCGTTGATGTTCACTCTAATGGAGGAGCCAGTAACACTCCCGTCATCACGAGTCACAATTGACCTGGGTACGATCAAGTCACATCTTCTTAGTGATCCGAAGGATCCTTTTAATAGAGCACCATTAAAGGTTGAAGATGTGATTCCCAACTCTGAGCTTAAGCAAAAGATAGAAGAGTTCAAAAAGCAAAAGAAGGCAGAGTACCTAGCCAACAAAATGGACCAGTCGTCTGGATGAAGTGTAGAGTCTTAGGCAGTTTAAAGTTCCTTTTTTTTTTTTTAGGAGCTGGGGCGTCCAAGCTTCAAGCTCTAATTGATTTTATTTACAGAATCAGGAGACATAAGATACACAAAACCGACATCCTTAGATAGTGTAGCATTTCTTGCATATTTGCCTAGGCCAACGGATACCACAGACGATACTCCCTCTTGGATCAAGTAGTCAAATGATTGAGACCAGCGGACAGGCTCGACCAATGTTTGAACAATTGAACTTTTTACTTCATCCACTGATTTCATTGGCAATGCTGTGATGTTGGATACTATGTTGGAAGTCGGCGGCCAGTTAAATGATACTCTGCTACTATTGAGTATTTCCCTCATAGTATCCTGCGCCTTGGCCATTATGGGAGAATGGAATGGACCAGAAACATTGAGATCCTTTGTTTTGATATTTCTTCCCAGGTGCTGGATCAAAGCATCAATTGCTCTCCGGGAACCTGAGACTACGACTTGTTTTGGCGCGTTGTAGATGGCTAAGGAGAGCTCATGAGGGTAATTTGATTCAATGAATTGGTTGATTTGGTCAGCGTATTCCTTTGCAGGCACAAATAAAGCCACCATTGCAATGCTATTCCCAGTTTCTTTGACATAATTGTCGGCTACTTGCTTCATGGCCAATCCCCGCTGTCGGACCAACCAGACGGCATCGGCGAGGGAGAGGACACCTGAGGTGGTATAAGCACTATATTCCCCTAGGGAGTGACCCAATGAGTAATCAAACGAGATTTCAGGTCGAATGTGTTTGATGATTTCGTGAATTGTGTATGCATAAACCAATAGTGCTGGCTGAGCTACTTCAGTTGCAGTAGTATTGAAACTGCTTGACTGATCCACTAGCGCCGTCGAAAACCGTTCATTCAACACACCATCAACTTGGTCCATAATTGGAGTAACTACCTTTGGATATCTCTTCATAAACTCAGTCAGCATCCCTTGCTTCTGTGTCCCTTGACCAGGGAAGCAGATGGCCCTCTTGATTACCCCGGATGCAGTCATTGTGCCAGCCAGCCCACGACCGGTCTTCCTCCGATGTTCGAATATCTCCCATACGGCCTCAACGGTCGCTTAGCAGGGGTTCTTTCCTACATTTGATGGAAGGAGCTTATGAGGAGGATGCATAGATAGTATATATATATCAGTGATAGCGAAAGCTTTGGATTATTATGTTTCAGCATTATGGCCGAGATCATTACCCTACGACCTACGACCCACCTCGACGTTAGGGAAGAAAACTTCTAGAAGTGAACCTGTCGCCTGGGAAATGGTATTCTAAGATAACACAAGCGCAATGAGGTAAATACTCCTAATTGAACTACAGATAACCAGCCTGATGAGCAATTTTCACAGTTTCAGAATACAGTAGATCCTTTAGAACGAACATTGCTTCGGCAAGACTCCCGTTTCCGACTGCCGAATGCTTCCGCCTACTGTTTCAATCCCCCAGGTATGAAGGATTCCGCGCAATGGCCAAGGAACGGCTATCGCCCATTCCTTCGAGCCGAGTATACTAAAAAAGCCATGCCAATTCCCAGTAATCTCAATGATTCGGGGCCATGTCTTGACTCAACCTCAGCGTACAACGAGTTCAACCCCTAACCGTCTCCAGGTGAGGTGAAACACACGCCCTCGATGGGTGGAATGGCCGGGTAACTCTGTAAGCCAGACTCTAAGAAGCCGTCACAAGGTATGAACTACCATTAGATACAATCCAGTAGGTCCTCATATCACTCCAGTCGAAATAACATCCAGCGGTGTTTAAAAAGTCGTATCTTGCCAAAATATGGCAACCCGAGCTCACGTGACGAGTGCAAAGAGGAAAGAACCAAATAAGCAAAGTGGGAAGGACGCGCGGCGATCGATGGCTGGCTAAAATTAGGTACAGAGTGTCCTGCATGCATGGAGAATTTTTTTTCCTTCTCACCCAACCACGCTATTTTTAACAAACACATCTGTTACATCTGTCGTGGAATCTTAGCCAGGCATACACACGCTCGTTTAAGATGGGGTTTGGCGATTTTGAGTTCTTGTGCAAGAAGGCGCCCGTCCCACTGTGTTTATTAGTGGGCCCGTACGACGACGGTATAGGGAGTGGACTTAGTGCCACGGGGGTTATGCCAAAATGTTATGCCAGAAGTATTGAGCTTGCAAACACGATGATATTTCAGGTCGGCTCAGATTTCATACATATCGCCGCGATTATCGTGTTGCTGATTATAATCTTTAATATCCGCGGCAAATATACGGCCATCGGCCGAACAGAGATCCTCGACTTCTTTTATCTTTACATCATCCAGACCATGCTATCGCTTGTCATCGATGCTGGGGTTACACCACCCGGGTCTGGCTCGTATACTTACTTCGTGGCCGTTCAGGCCGGTATTGCATCTGCCCTTTGTTGCTGCCTAATGATCAACGGCTTTTTGGGCTTTCAGTTATATGAAGATGGCACCAAGACGTCTGTCTGGTCTCTTCGATTCGCCAGTGCTTGCGCATTTGTGCTGACGTTTGTTATCGCATTGTTCACCTTCCAGGGTTGGGGCGGGTCATCCCTGTCGCCAACAAACACAACAGCGCTGTTTGTGGTCATGTACATCCTCAATGCCGTCTTTGTCCTCATTTACTTCGGCTCTCAACTCGCGCTATCCATCTTTATTCTGCGGGACGTCTGGCCCGTGGGGGCAATTGCATTGGGCATGTTTTTCTTCGTCGCCGGTCAGGTTTTGTTTAACGCTCTCTCAGACACTGTTTGCATCAATGTCAAGCATTACGTTGACGGCACCTTCTTTGCCACACTGTGCAATCTGTTTACAGTGATGATGATTTATAAGTACTGGGACATGATCACCAAGGAGGACTTGGAGTTCTCCGTCAGTAACAAGGAAAACGCATGGGAAGTGAAGGAACTCCTTGAAGACGACAGACGATATGACAATGGAAGCGAATATGCCTCCTCGACCTATGGTTTAAATGCTCATCCATTCTAATTAGCATATATATACATGTTGGTAATATAATAAATATCCTGCTGCTAGCGCTGATGAAGTTTCCAGCCTGCAATATGTAGCTTACCGTGCAGCAGAAAATGTAATTTGGTGCTCTGTCCCTGCTTAATTGATCCGCTCATACACTTTCATACCTTTTTCGTTAGCATTAGCTTCCCTCATCCTACTGAGGATGTCTGCCTTGATTTCTTCCTGTGACATGGTGGTTTTCAGATGATCTATGTTGTCCTGTTCGAACGGGAACGTGCACTAGAGGGGCCGTTAGCAATTGAAAGGGACCAAAACGAAGTCTAATGTACATTTTCGTCCTGACAGAGCCACAAAGCAGTATCTGAATTTATAAGAGTCTTTTTAAGGGTCTGTTGGCATTTTGGGCAAATTTTTGGTTGACTCATGATGAGTGGCAATGACAGCCGGTGGAAAATTCTTGTGCGGATGGGAGTCGGTAGGCTATATATCGGAGGTGATGATAACCTTCACGTCTAGAATACAAAAATGCCCATTCCACCAGAACATTTAATGCGACTCCAGAGGTCGCCTCAATCGATTCGAAATATTTGTATTCTGGCACATGTAGACCATGGAAAGACGTCGCTGTCGGATAACCTGCTAGCGAGCAACGGAATCATATCCCAGTCCATGCAAGGGAAGATCCGCTATTTGGACTCGAGGCCAGACGAACAAGCGAGAGGCATCACAATGGAGTCAAGTGCAATCTCGCTATATTTTAAAGTACTATCTAAAACGAATGGTGAGGCAACCCCGGTGGGAAAGGAGTACCTCATTAATCTGATTGATTCTCCCGGCCATATCGATTTTTCATCCGAAGTATCAACGTCCTCTAGATTGTGCGATGGTGCTGTGGTTGTCGTAGATGTCGTCGAAGGCGTTTGCTCACAGACAGTAACTGTGCTTCGTCAGGCGTGGGTGGAGAAGATGAAGCCGATTCTGGTATTGAATAAGTTTGACCGATTGATCACCGAGCTGCAATTGACTCCCATTGAAGCATACACGCATCTGAAGCGTTTGATTGAACAGATAAATGCTGTCGTGGGTTCATTTTTCGCAGGCCAAAGAATGGAAGAAGACATGAAATGGCGTGAACGGCTTGAATCAGCAGCAAACCCTGGTTCACATGCCGAATTTGTTGAATCTAGTGACGAGGACTTGTATTTTGCACCAGAAAACAACAATGTCGTTTTTGGCTCCGCAGTGGATGGCTGGGGGTTCAACATCTCACAGTTCGCGCACATGTATGAACGAAAGCTGGGCATGAATAAGGACAGGCTGCAAAAGTTCCTTTGGGGCGATTATTACTTTGATCCAAAGACAAAGTCAGTGGTAACTTCTCCGGAAAAACTAAAGGGCAAAAATATCCGGCCGTTGTTTGTACAGCTTGTCCTAGAAAGTATTTGGGCAGTATATGATTCATGTGTGCTCAACAAAGACGCGGAGAAGTCACAAAAAATTATCAAATCTTTAGATCTTAAAATTCCCCCACGAGATTTGGCATCCAAGGACGGAAGAGTGTTAATGCTATCCATTTTCAGCCAATGGATTCCTCTGTCAAGAGCCATCTTGTTGAGTGTTGTCGACGTATTACCGTCACCAGCTGTAGCTCAACAATCTCGTATACCAATGATTTTAGAGGCAACCCCTGGCCATGAAGATATTTCAAAGCAGGTATCGCAGGCCATGGTTGATTGTGACAATTCTGGCCCAGTCACTGCATACATTTCTAAGGTCTTGGCTGTTAATGAAAAGGACATTCCAACTGAGCGAAAGATCAACAGACAGGAGAACTCTGTTGATGCACTACGAGAGCGTAGCAGAAAGGCAAGGGAATTGGCCCTAGCAGTGTCCGAAGTGGAAGACAGCTTGGCTTCTGCCTCTTTGAATGAAGAAGAAGATCCATTTGGGGATGAAAAACCAGTGGAAAAGTCTCAGGAAAAAATTCTGGGGTTTGCTAGGGTCTATAGTGGTACATTGAAGGTTGGTCAAGAGGTAAGTCTATTGAACCCTAACTATAATCCTTCCAATCCTAGTGAGCATTGTATGACAGTACAGCCATCTGGATTGTTCCTACTTATGGGTAAGGAATTGATTCCAATTGATGAAGCTCCTGCAGGGAATATTGTTGGTATTACTGGGCTGGATGGCCAAATATTGAAATCTGGATCGCTGGTGAGTCTTGAGCATGGCGGCCCCAACTTGGCGTCAACCAACGTGTCGGCACCTCCAATTCTTCGAGTGGCAGTTGAACCGGTTGATCCAACTAAAATACCCGAAGTAGAGGAGGGTCTAAGACTTTTGAATATGTCTGATCCATGTGTTCAAGTGTACCAACAAGAAACTGGTGAGCAAATCCTGGCTACAGCTGGAGAACTCCATTTGGAACGTTGTATTAAGGATCTGAAGGAGCGGTTTGCCAAAGTGGATGTCCATTATTCGTCTCCAATCGTCCCGTATCGAGAAACTATTGTCGACAGCGGTGAATGGAAAGAAGATCATGTGCGAGGATATGCAGAAATAACAGTGGAGCCACTAACGCTGCAAATACAAGTTTATCCATTATCAATAGAGACGACAAAGTACCTGTCAGCAAATGCAGATAAACTCAGAGGTCTTATCGCTAACAAACTCAAGAGGGGCGGGGTTAAGCGCCTTGCTCAGGACGAATTGGCAGAAGAGGAGGGTGACATGCCAGCGATTGGAGCGGAAAATGTCGAATACGATGAAGCCAAAATCAGCGCCGTTCAGGATGAACTATCGCAATTACTTGAAGATGAGAAATGCGAATATTCTCCTAAGGACATTGTTGCATTTGGACCTCGCCGAACGGGCCCCAATATCTTAATTGATGCTAGTAACAGAATCGTACGCCGCGTATTTGGCTCTGATCGAGAGGATATTGAGCGCTCCCCATATGAAGAAAACATATTGACTGGATTTCAATTTGCCATGAATAAGGGACCGCTGTGTGGCGAGCCGTTAGAAGGCGTATGCTGTGTTTTGAAATGCCTAAAAGAGGACGCTACTGAAGAAGAGGGCGGGTCAGCCTCCGCACATGGCCGGGTCATTTCCGCGTCTAGAGAGGGCATCCACCAGGGAATCTCTGATTGGTCTCATAGACTGAAAATGGCCACCTACATGTGCGAAATCCAGGCTCCAGCAGAAGTCCTCGGCAAAGTTTACGGTGTGATCACCAAGCGCCGCGGTAAGGTACTGACCGAAGAAATGAAAGAAGGTACACCGTTCTTCACGATCCATGCTTCGCTTCCAGTCGCTGAGGCGTTTGGTTTTTCGGAGGAGATCCGAAAGCGAACATCAGGATC
>JAJMBO010000061.1:25938-71332 GCA_030585065.1 Blastobotrys persicus
CGAAAGAGAAAGGTATTTCTATTTTTTTTTTTTTTTTTTTTTTTTTTTTCTTTACTAATTCACATCCTTTAGGGTCTTCCCGTTCTCGAAAAACTGGTGGAAAACGCAGAACGACAGCGTACACTCAAGAAGTAATAGTACTAGATAAACCGAATGCAAAGAGTGTATAGTCCATAGCCATCTCGGACATCCAGAGTCAGTTCACTTGTAAGATATAAACCTCGGCCTCGTATTCAAGCTAGGGGCCTAACGCATTGTGCTGGGACGTGCAAAGAATGCGCGGAGATGTGCGGCTCAACGAAGGAGGTATCAGCCGCACAGGTTCCGATGATATGAAATTAGAAAAGAAAGAGTTCAAAAATGCTAGAAGAACCAAAGACCTGTAGCCAAATAGCTTCATTCTACACAAAGCAGATAAACCATAAGACGGATTTGCCATGTAGTTGTGTACGTACAAAGGAGGGTAGAAAAAGAAATGATGCGGCTGGTCTCCTGCATTGAGAACCAGCCATCGGCATTTTTGAGGCCAGCCTTTTACTTGATTAGCCAGAGAGCGAGAGGGGTTCCAGCAAAAATCCAGCCTTTCTATTTTCGGAGGTGCTTGTTTTATACCTGGCGGACGGGAAAAGAGGTGACTGGCGGTTCCTTTGTGTGTGATAATCCAGACTTTTAAATACAGACATACCCACGCCGCTAACGTTTGCGAAGAAGCGAGGGGACAGATGGAAGGGTCTAACGCAGGTTTCAGTGGGAAGGTGGTCAAACGACAGGCGGTCGTTAGGAGCATGTCTGTTCCTAACTCATTGTTGTCTCTTGGAAGGAAGAAGTCGCCAGCATCATCTTCCCCTCTGTTCTCATTTCTTGGCAATAAGAAGAACGAAGAAGTAGAAGAGGATGATACTTTGATACCTTCCTGCGAAGGTAGTGATGGTAGTCGGCGCATCAGCGACAATTTTTCGTTAATCAATCATTCCTTGGAGGAGCTTTCAATAGGTGCAGATGGTAGCTGCCATCGTGCGTTGCATGTCCCAGAGATTTTAAACCTGATCTTGGAATACGTTGACAGTATGAACGTTATACCCCATGAATCTGCACCGAAACGACGAAAGCCGTTATCGCTTCAACACGCACTTCTCGTCCATGGAGACAGCTCAGCCACCAGACAAGAATGGCACAGATCGCAATCCGAGAGTCGCAAACATGCAGTGCGGTCTACCTCCTTGAATCGCAGCAGTGGTATCTATTCTTGCCTTTTCGTCAATCGGTTTTGGTATGCTGTAGCAGTTCGGATACTCTACAAGCAACTCCACTTCAAGAAAGAGAGTAGTTGGAATAAGTTCATCAGCCAGTCCAAGCCGGTTGACAATTCCCATCCGTCAGTATTTGTGCTTCACAAGCTTCCAAATGTCCAGCAATCCGATTTGCATCAATTGGATCATTTTGGAGGAGCCATTGAATGGTTGGAGTTTTATACGTGTCCGAATCTCGTCCCGACCAAATCCCTTTTGAGTGGCGGTCGAATTACCAAGGTCGTGCTGCCAGGATGTGGACAGGTTGATGATAGAACCATCGCTTTGATCGCTCAATACTGTCCGGGGCTGGAACACTTGGACATACGGGCTTGTGATAAAGTCTCAGATAGAGGTTTGAAGTTTATTGCCAAGTATTGTCGTCAACTAAAACTGCTAAATGTGGGCAGGACACAAAATGGGGATCTAATAACCCACAGTGGGTTAAAGCATATCGCAAGACGAACTCAATTGGTCACCTTAGGGGCAGCCGGCACGGCCATTGAGGATCGCACCATGTGGGACTTTGCCGCCTATAGAGGCAAGTCCCTTGAACGTCTTTCACTTAATAATTGCAAACTGCTGACAAATAAGTCAGTACCTCGCATCCTGAAGCATACACCGATCTTGTCTGTGTTGGAGCTTCGTGGTTGTACACAAATCACGGAAATGCGCCCCATAGTAAAGTTCAAACGCATGCGCGAGCGCCTAGGACGCACGCCGTTAATAGAGGGTTGTGAGCTCTTCGAGCTTCGAATGAAAGAAGCTGAATGGCTGATCGAAATGGAGGTCTCCCGAGAAGTGTTTAGAGATTGCCTTGAATGGATATATGCCGATGATGACGACCTCAACATGCATCAGCAAGGGCTTGCTACTTCCACACCCTCTTCTGTCACGATTGAATGTTCTGATGATTACTTTGTACATTAGCTTGTAATATAAATGCTATACATCAACTTATTCCCCTTCCCTTATGGTAGAGTTTAAGGGGGAACTAACAATTTCTAACGGATTACCATTTGTATGGCACGTTGCTAATTTTCTTAGAGAAAACCTAAAGTGCCAAAGCAATGTGTTTCATTAGTACTAATAAATAACTTGCAATATCTAGATTGGATAAACGTCAGAACCTCGAAGCCAGCCATCGATTCGTGCAGCAGGTGATTCAAACGCAGTACCCAGCCACCAAGGAGTTTTTGATGCTGTGCACGTTGATGCGATTAGTCGTGTCGTCAGTAAAACAAAAATGAAGCCTGCCATTGCAATGTAGAGTCGATTATCCTGAACTTGCCCTCGATCAGAGAAACGACTAACTAAATGGCGTTGTTGATCAATGGCCAAGTGAATTCGTTGTGCTAACGAGACTTTGTCGTATGGTGCTTGAAATCCTTCTTCCTCGTGTTGAGTGGATTGTTGTTTTGCTTTCTCATCTAACATCACCTTTTGCTGTTGAGCTATTTGATCCATCAGATTTTCCGAAGATCGCTTAATCTCAGTTTTCTCCTTCTCCAGCAACTCAACCGTCTGCATCAGCTGTTCAATTTTCAACGTCAGCTCATTCGACTTTGGATACACTATTCGTGGTGGCGATTTACGTTCAAGCCTTTCGCGGGTTTTCACCAAATCAGACTCTATAGCTTGTATGTGATTATCCTTTTCTTTGTCACTGTGCTGAACATCTCGTAACTGATCTTTACATAGCTTCAATTCAGTCAGCAATTCGCTTTTCTCTTTTTCCATTTCATTGATTTTCTCTTCATAACTCTTAATCTGTCCTTCCTGGTCGGACAAAACTTTTTGTTGACTACTCATACGCCGAGAATCCAACACATTGTTCAGATCCAGTTCTTCTAATGCACCACGCGCATAAGGCGGATCCTTCCTTTCAACCAAACTTCCACGCTTCCGTACTATGGGAGTTGACGTATCAATTGGCGGTTGGATTGTTTGACTAATGGATGCCACACTACTGTTATCATCTTCTTCATCGACCTTCTTCTGTTTGTCGAGAATTTGACTGTTAAGCTCACAACCAGCCAATGCTTCAAACAACCTCTCAAAATCCTCCCTGAACACTTTTATCCCTTCATTATTCTTCCTGAACTCTCTATATGATTCCAGATCCTTCTCACTGAACAAGTCTTCCCTTTTCTTGCCTACTTTCCACGCAATTCGTTCAAGAACATCCAAGAACTGCGAAATATCTATCATCCCCGTCCCTTCATCAAACTCACCCCAGGTATCTTGAATTGCCCGCGAAATAGACACATAGTTCTCTTTACACAGTTCAGAAAATGACATTTTTTTAATTATTTCTGCCCTGTTTATCTACCGGCTCTTTACAGGACCCCATCTTCACCACAATGTATACGCGCGTTTGTGCGCGTGTTCTGGCTTCGGAAACGTAACTAACTGCTCTAGATTTTTCCTCACTATAGCAATACAACCGTACGACATAACGGCTAAAGGCACAATGAACCGGCCCTAGGTTTTTCACAACTGTCGTAAAATTGAGGGTTTATATGTAGAGAGAGTGGTTGAGGGTGAAGTTACCCGGGCAACATTGTGATTACATAATTCACTCTGTGGGGCTCATTACATAATCAACAAAAAGGGGCATCGGAAAACAACGAGGCCGAGAGCCAGGGGCTCAAGTGATTCCTCTTCAGGGAATAAAGCTCTAAACATTTTAACCAGTCCATGGACGAGAAATCGATATGAGTACCGGTGAATTAATATACCCCCCAAAACGACTGCGAGTGTCGTCTGGATCGAATAATTCGCCCCTGGTTGTGAGACCAAAGTTCTCTTTGGACTCGGTCAAAGATAGTGCCATTGTAAAGCGAGTAGTCTCCCCAAACTCTGGACCACGACTGAGGAAAAGTAAGTCACGGAGGTCAATAAGAAGTCGGAAGTCGAAACTGGATATGCTGGATAATAAGCATTTGACCTCATTCCCCTTGGAGCCGCCGAAGATCAGTGGTGGTAGCGATACAGAGTCCATATGCATAGTTGAGGATTATATACCAGGTAAGAGCCAGGAGAAGAAAGAAGAGCAGCCTCAGGATGACGGCCCATCTATCTCATGGCCCTGCGTCGGCTGCCTGAAAGAGCTCAATGTACAACGATGGTTTATCCGACAGAATACTTCCTTTTCGTGTGAGGCATGTATGCAGACCTCAACAATCACATCTCGTATGGCCAGTGTTGTACGGATTGACCCATGCGATAAGGGTTCAGATCCATACTATATTATGGAGCAGGGTCTTGAATGGTACTCGACTCTCCGCAAAACCTTCCGCTGGCGTTGGAGAATCAAGGGCTTAATTTAGCTGCGGTATGTGGTTACGAACGACCTTTGATAACAGCGCAAACCCTAGGCAAGTTAACGAGTTGCTTGAGTTACGCAGTTGTTGCCTGTACATGCTTCTAACCTCGCTCTGGGATGGCTAATACATCTGTGGGGCGACAAGATACAAGTATGTGTCCTCCTAGCCGGAATATTTATTTTAAAGATCATATTTAAAAACTCAGTAGTTATTGAATCCTTGGGATTATAGTTTTACACAAGTTATCCATTATTATTATTATTATTAATATCACTCTGTGACACCATTGGCTCTTGCTAAATTGTTAGGGCTGTTTATTAGCAAACAGTTAATGGGTTTACTACTATTTTTCTGTCGAAAGAGGTCATGCCATTCTGAAATAAGTCTAATTTGGATCTTGGAAAACGCAACTACATAAAGCTGACTGTATTTACTTTATATCTCTAGCTTCTTCATTAGAGACTCAAGGGAGCCCTTTTCCCATGAAATGACCTTGCCTTGCCATTTCCCTTTCCCTCCGCCCTTGACATTAGGAACTGCGGATTTAATTTTTTCAACACATGCCTCAACCTCGTCACCACTTGCCATAATGGCACCACCCTGTTTGCCTTGGCCACACATAAGAACATATGTCCCCATTCCCGGCTCTAATTTACCAAGCTCTTTCTCCACGTTCTTCAGATATTCCATTGAACCATCTGGCTTATGCAGAACAGCAAACTTATTTTGTTCAAGCTGGCGTTTGAGGTCTCGAGCTTCGTAACTAGCCACCTGTCCGGCCCAGAACCTTTCCTTGGCACTGAGTTCTTTGATTGTCTGGTTCTGACGATTGATCTTGTCCTCTATGGCCTCAGATTGACACGAAAGGGCAGCGCCAGCTTTACGAATGATTTCATGGGCTTCCGAAGCGTACTTATGAACTCTGTTTCCTGCCAAAAAGAAAAGTCTAGAGTTTGTTCCACGGATTCCAACACTATGAAGCAGGGCAATGCTGCTTATTTCAGCGGTGTTTTTCAAATGAGTGCCGCAGCAAGGGTTTGCGTCCAAATCACCAATGTGGATGACTCTGACAACACCTTGATCCACGTCATAGTTATCAGGAACTTTGTGGTCAATGTCTTTATTTAACTCAACTTTGATGTTTATAGCCTCCTGAATCTTTTTATTCACTTCTTCCTGAACTTCTGCTACCTCTTCTGCGGACAATTTCCTCGGAAGCTCCACATAGCAAAACTTGGGGCCTAAGTTCCATCCTACTGTCTCCACATTCCTGCGATCCAGTACAGCAGAAAGCAAATGCTGTCCAGTATGCTGCTGCATGTGGTCATATCGTCTAGCCCAATCCAAGTCGACGGTTACTTCCGTTCCTGGCTCTACAGGTTTATCGGCAATATGTACCGCAGTCAAACCGTCCCTTTGAACATTTGAAACTGTGATAGTCTCGCCGCCATGGTTTAGAGAGCCTGTGTCATAAGGCTGTCCACCACCTTCGGGGAATAAAATAGTGTCTTTCAACTCAAGTTCATACCCCACAACCTCTTTCTTCTTCTTATCCAAAAGCTTCTCACAACCCAGCACTTGAGTCTTTAAATTCCTCAAGTACGGCTCTCTCTGACAAGTTAAAAGGCCCACAATAGTCGACGCACCAGTTCTCGTTGCACCGGATAAGGTTACACTCATGTTGATGTCGGTTTCCAAAAACCCCACATCTCCCAAGAAGGCAAAAAATGCATTCTAGAATTTTCATTTCTGCGTAATGCTCTCCTACAGCCATAATGGCTCCAGTATCGTGCCAATTGGGCTCTGGCAACATTCGTTCACGACATTGATGGTCAAATCCGCCTAGTACTCCTTTCTGGTACGAGTATGATGCCAATTTAACTATAGTGAGCCTGAAGTATTGTTACGCTCTCCGGGATTGTTATCATAATATCAAGAGACCTCATAATAGCATATTACGCTGCCTGAGTTCTATAGACTACAGCTGAGTTAACATTGCATACCTGACCCAGTCGCATGGCCTATGGTCTATCCTGAAGTTCGAGTATAGTAGATATCCAAATATTTCAACGTATTCACCTCAGCTTTTTGCTAACGTACAGCGGTTTGTTCTCCATAAACTGGCATACTAGAAATAATAATAAAATGAGTGTTGAAACCTGGCACAGACAGAATGCACGTCTTAAGGATTATGATTCTGAGTCATCAGCTTGAATCGAGTAATCGCTACACTACATTAACAAATACGATGAACACTATTGCCGATTTTCAGCCAGTAGTAAGGCCAGCAATTACCGCAGAGGCCGAGAAAATAAATCAGTCGGTTTGGGCAGAAGTGACGTGAAAAACGGGACATACAACCTGGTTGGGTCATCACGAAATTCCAATCAGGAAGAAAAGAGCATGGCAGTTCCACGAGTATTGACCATTGCTGGTGAGTAGAACAGTTCGCAAAAAGGAAAAGAAATACTAACAGTCCGCGACAGGCTCTGATAGTTCTGGCGGAGCTGGCATCGAAGCCGATTTAAAGACGTTTACTACTCATGGCTGCTATGGCATGACCTGTATCACAGGATTGACGGCTCAGAACACCACTGGCGTAAAGCAAATTTATCCAGTAAACTCACAAGAGATGATTGAAAACTGTCTAGATGCCGTTTTTTCAGATATTGGTGTTGACTCAATTAAAACCGGTATGCTGACAAGCGTTAATACCATTGAGACGGTCGTTAAAAAGTTGGCTGCCGTTAAAGGAGATACGTCATTAGTGGTGGATCCGGTTATGGTAGCGACTTCTGGTTCAGCGCTTATCGGAGAAGATGCAATTGATATTTATATCGGAAAATTGTTCCCTATGGCAACTATCATTACGCCCAACCTAGTGGAGGCAAAAGTCGCAATAGAACGACTCACTGGGAAATCATTTACTGTATCCAATTTATCGGATCTCAAAGACTTGGCGAAGAAGATTGTCGAGCAAACCGGTTGTTCAGCTGCGCTGGTAAAAGGCGGCCATGCTCCAATGGATGAATTAGATCAAGTCAACTCAAAGTCTCCAGTTAAAACAGTCGACGTGCTATACCACGAGGAAAACTTCACTCTGTTTGAAAATAAGTATATCCAGTCTGATAATACGCATGGAACGGGTTGTACATTGGCGTCGTCGATTGCGGCGAATTTGGCAAAGGGCCAAACTTTAAGATACGCAGTGGAAAATTCTATCCTCTATGTAAATCAGGCGATATGCTCGACAATTAAGCTTGGTTCAGGAAATGGCCCTGTGAATCATTTGCACAACATTTCCATTCGACCCTTCCCAAAAGGACGCTTCTTGGATTATCTAAAGAGCCATCCGAAAGTGGCGCCTTTGTGGGACAAATACGTGAATCACCCATTTACCATCCAGTTAGCCAGGAAAGAGCTACCTTTAGAATCCTTCAAGTTCTTCCTCAAACAGGACTATCTCTACTTAGTCCAATATGCTCGAGCTCATTCACTAGCTGGGTTTAAATCTGACGACATTGACGATGTTTCCCGATCTGCAGAGATCGTAGCCCACATAAAGCATGAAATGCAGCTTCATCTGTCTTATTGCAAGGAATTTGGTATTACTTTAGATGAAATCAACAAAACCAAAGAAAGTACAGTTTGCACAGCCTATTCGAGATTTATCCTAGATACCGGATCAAAGCAGGATTGGCTTGGACTACAAGTTGCGCTGTCTCCTTGCCTATTTGGATATTTAGAGGCAGCTCAACTTCGCCGTGATGATCCGCAATCAGTCTCACAAAACAACCCATATTGGAAGTGGGTTGAAAACTACCTTGCTGCTGATTATGTAGCTGCTTCGCGGACTGGACGAGAATTGTTGGAAACACATGTTCTAAACGTCTCACCAGAAAGATTGGAACAGCTTGTCACGACATTCGCCCAAGCCGCAGAATTCGAATGTCGATTTTGGGACTCTGCCTTAAACGACTACAGGGCAGCAAGAGTATGATACCCGCGGTCTGAGCATGGGTAGCGGGATTCAAGCTGCATTCCGCTGCGTTATGGGTTGTACATAAGAAATAATTATAAATATTAGCAGTGTAAGACGATTACGTATATTTTGTACATATATTCAAACATAAGCCCCTTTTCTACTCAGTATTGTTAATAAAATGTTGATGACTAGAATCATGTTGCAGCCGCATCTCGTCTATATAATATAGTCTCATGACTAGACGTGCCGAATGAGGTGATTACGTAATCTCCCAATCGCGTACAATGCGCGCAAACCACCATCACATTTTTGAAGGTTCACGATGTAGAGCGCTTGCAAGTTGAGTAAAAGAAAGGATTTCTTGGGTACAGCCAGCGATATAACGCGCGTTTTATTTGACCTTTTGAGCTTTCAACCATTGGATGGCAAAAAATTTGAGAGATTTTTGAGCAACTCGCATAGTGTCCCATGGGAAGGTAAGATTCAGTGGTTGCATCATTTCGGCTTTCAATCGGTGATATTGTTCTTTGATTATTAACACTGACGTTTCGATTCAGCTCTTAAACGCTGTCTTTGTGAGATTGATAGCTTATTAAAATGACGCCTCCACCCCGTTCAGTGCCAGGACACCCTGGGTCGAGCTCATCATCAAACCCACCACCGCCATATCACTATTCAAGAGATATGCGGCGGATAGAGGAAAGGAATAAGGAACGTGATAGGCGGGAACGTGAAGCTGCAGAGTACAAAAGGCGAAGGAACATTGTAGGCGGGTCTCATGATATGGTAAGTCGAGAACGACAAGGAATCAATGAAGCTACTAACTAGGCATTTTTAGCCACGTGAAAGCACGCCTCCACCAAGAAGAGACTATTATGGAGCTCCTCCACCTCCCTACCCACGAGTGAATTCAACAGGAAGCAGTTACCAACCCTCCAGCTCCCGTCATCATTCGTACAACGATAGTGAACCCTACCCACCTTCATCAGCACGCTATTCCGATAGAGTTCATACCGCTCCGAATAGCCGTAGGCCGTCAGCAAATCCTGTACCCGTTAAATCACCCAAACCGTACCCTGGCACAACCAGACCTCCACCTCCCATTGCCTCATCTTCTCGAAGCGCCAGATCCCCTCCACCTCAGTCAAGGCGAGTGTCTTCAGATGAGCGTCGAAAATATCCTTACTCCCATGGTCCACCACCTTTGCCGCACAGGTCAAGTAATTCTGGCCCTTTGAGAGTGTGGGAAAGGCCAAGAAGTCGCGAACGAGATTGGGATTGGCGATATAACAGGGCAGCTGAATGGGATCATTGGGATAGTCGACGTGATCGGGATCGCGACAGGGTCTTTTATTCGCGCGATGATTATAGAGACAGAGAGCGCATGAGGGACAGAGACAGAGACAGAGACAGAGACTGGGAAAAAGACCGAGACAGGGACAGAGACAGGGACAGAGACAGAGACAGGGACAGAGACAGGGACAGGGGTAGAGAGAGGGACAGGGAACGAGAACGAGAACGAGAACGAGAACGAGAACGAGAACGAGAAAGAGAACGAGAAAGAGAAAGAGAGAGGGAGAGGGAGAGGGAGAGGGAGAGGGAGAGAGAACGGGAAAGAGAAAGGGAAAGAGACAGGGAAAGAGACAGGGATAGAGAGAGGGATTGGGCAAGAGAACGGGATCGATACCCATTGCCACGAGCCCGACGACGTTCGTATTCGGCAGATCGCGATCATAGCTCCATTGTGAAATCTGGCAGACGAAGCGCCAGCCGTGAATCGCAGCTATCAGCAACGGCAGTTCCACCTCAAAGACCGATATCCGAACAAACACGGGATCGTAGTGTTCCACCTACAAAGCCCAGAGCGATAAATGACGATGATCTTTTCCCCCATAGAGTTCGTCAATCTTCTGAAAGTGACAGGTCTAATACTCGTTCCCCCTTGAAAAGTGAGCGGTATAGAAGCCCAATGGCGAAACAAAGAAGGGAAGAGGAAACTAAAACATTGGAACGCAAAGAGCTTTCTTCCTCAGGGTGGTCATCGAACCAGTCGACGAAGTCTGCTGAAACTCAGCAAGAATTCGGATTGCGTGACGCAGAGCCCACGTGGAAAAAAGAAGATAACGAGAAAGTAAAAGAAAGAGAAATCGTCCAGAACGGTGTTGATACTACGACTCTTGAGAAGATACGGATGGAAACTACAGCAGGTGAGAACAAAACTGACACATCCACGGCTGTGAAGGAATCTAAAGAACTTGTCGAAACTAAGACTGAAACTGAAGGCTTTGAAATGAAGGAAAGTATGGAGACTACTACGGTGAAACTCTCTGAAACTCAAAAGCGTAGTAATGAGGACGAGGAAACCGATCAAAAGTCTAATGCGGATATAAGCAGGGTATCTGTTCCTGACACCACGACTGACCAGGGCAGAGAATCGGTGGAGGCTTCGGTAAAGGTCGTGAATGCTACTGATGTAGAGGCGTCGTCGAATGTCACTACGAAGCGTACTGTAGGCGGAGTAAGCCCAGTGCATACGGGTGAAAAAATGGCCATTGACAGCGGTTCATCTCATCAACAAGAAGATTTGCAAATTCCAGAGGAGCCAGACACTCGAAAAGATGTCTCCGTGCTTACCAAGGTTACGGAGCAAGAGACGGCTGATGAAGTTCATTCACCGAACAAAGTTGGCGTTTCAGAGTCTAAACCTAAAGCTGAAAGCTTAACTGAGGGTGGCATTGAAGGGACTGTTGACCCTGTTACGGTGCCTGGCTCGCAACTGCCGGAACCAGAAAGACGAAAGGACAGCCAAATGGATGATGAAACTAATGACATTGAGATGGAGAACGCTAACGTTCCAACAGCCACCGTACTACCGTCAACCGATACGATTGTGCTGGCCTCAGATCACCCGGTAGCTGTTGCAAAAGATGTTATCGAAGCAGAAAATGATGGTTCCATTGAATCTATTGAAAGTCAGTTGAAGGCTGGATTTGTTCGTTTTCCACTAAATCGTATGGAACATGCGCTTTATGAATTGAATACAATGTCTATCTCAGATCGTCGAAAAGACATGAAATATCTCAAGCGGCAGGATGAGCGAAATGTGATTAGGAGCCTTGTAAGAAGGAACAATATGTGGTTTGAGAAATCAAAGCGAGATTTGTTGTCACAGCTTGAGGCCCATGAAGCTAAGGTTGAGGCGGAAAAGCGTCGTTTAATAAACGAGTATTTTGACATCCGGAGAAAGTGGCTGAAGTTCTGTGAGGACACAGATAAGGACATATCCGAACGAACGGTGGATAGTCGCGGAGGTGAGTCTAGAACGACTAATCCAACGACTCCACATGTGTCACAGCCCCCTCCAGCCACATCTGAAAACAACATTACTGCACCATCGGGCACCAAAAGTAACGCTAGCGGGGGAGGAACTAATGACAGGAATAGTCGTCGCAGTAGAGTCATCTCGGGGGATACTGTACGGAGTGAAGCGGAGTTTTTGGAAATTTTGGCAAACTTGGAACGCGAAAGTGCTAGAGATCCAACTATGAGGGCAAATTTAACATCTGCAGTGATACCCGGAATGATTATTGATTCGGTGGAGAGGGAGTATAGATTCATGGACACTAACTCTTTTATTGTCGATAAGTCTGTTCCCTACCAAAGGTTGATCGCGGATGCCGTTGATCGCTTTACGCCAGAGGAACATGAAGCGTTCTGTGAAGCCTATGCTGTCTATCCAAAACAGTTTGGGAAAATTGCACGTGTAATGGGTAAAGGACGAACTTATGGGGAATGCGTGTTACATTACTATCAGACAAAGAAAACGGTGGACTATAAGGCATTAGTAGCAAGTAGATCAAAGCGGTCCTCAAGGCGAGGAAAAAGAAAGCAGCCGACGAAAGAGAAAGTTGTAACCACGCCAGGGGGGACTCGATCTGTGGTTACAGATCAGGATGACCTTGATAACGACTCTGGTACATCGGCGCCAGCCACTTCAATGCCCCAGAATGAAGAGAATCCGTTTGAGACACTTGCGGCAGCGGCAGTTTCAAGTGGTAGTATGACGGCTACATCCACGGTCACGACAAGTACTGTACGTTCTTCTCGCAAAAGCGGTGGTGACAGTGGTGACCTTGTTGAAAGAAAGCGATCTCAAGATGAGGTTATCACAAATGTCACTGAGAGCAAGAAGAAGTCCAAGACTATGGTCACCAAAACAAGGAATCCCAGCAGCTCTGCTGGTAGTGGTGGAAGAAAATCTGGGGGTAAGGCCAAGAAAGAAGATGGCGAGGAGACAGAAACAGCTGAATTGCAACTTGGTGGTTCTACTCCGCCAATTCCACCCCGTGAGAAAGTGTCTAGTTATTGGAGTCTGGGGGAGGTTGCAGCATTTGAAAAGCTCTTGCCCCAGTATGGTACCTACTGGGAGGAGTATGCTAAGCATATGAAGTTTAAGAGCTTGATTATGCTAAAGAACTTCTTCATGAAACATGCAGCTGATAGAGGATATGATGAAATTGCGGCAAGGGCAAATGCTGAATATGAAAGCAAAAAGAATCAGCATTCGCAAGCCCATACTATTCCAGTCCACAAACCACAACAGCAAACAAACGCCCAGTTATATCATGAAGTGTCGACTGTTGATAGTTCAGCCAATACTGTATCCCGCAAGTCATCTCAAGAGGATCGTTCACGCCAGCCAAAACCCGTGTCTCCGGCGCCGACAATTCCAGCGGTACATCCTGTGGGTGGTCCAACTCCTGGATACTTTTCTCCAAGAGTAGGAGCGAATGGTCCTCTGCCATCAAATGCTATGGGACCGCCCCCAACAATGCAACCTGTAGGGATGTTCCCTCAATATAGACCTGTTTCAGGAGCCATTCCACCCTCGAGTACTAAGGGGCCACGTTCCCCGCCTAGACAGTCGTCTCCGGCAACACCAAGTGGACCAAAGTTGCCGCCAATTTCTAACCTAGAAATTGGAAGTATGCACCAACCACAGCAGTCAGGAACACCTCCTCCGCAGCATAGTGCTCCACGACCTGTGATAAAACCGCCTAGAAAATCCAGTATCAGCAGTATTTTGAACAATCCTTCGCCGGGTGAAATTAAGAATGAAATTTCAACGGAGGGTAATACGCTGCCACCGTTAGGCTCTGATGGTCGTGGTAATAGTAGTAATACTTGGTCACCTGGGCCTTCTCAATTCAGGCCTCCTCCTATCCGCTCTTACACCCAATCTCCAGCTCAACAACCACCGGGAGCTCCACCTGTTGCTCACCCGACAACAGTAGACCATCCCCCATTACAACCACCAGTGCAGCAGCAGCAGCCATCGTATCAACAGACTCTACCACAGCGTGCGCCTTATTTATATGGTTATGGTGAACTCTCGACGCCTCGAGAGAGTAATGAGAGAGGCGTAAGTGGGTACGGCATCCCACCAACTTCCAACGTTAGAAAATGATGATACTAATTTAAATTTTAATGATGTATGATTTAATTGATTAATGTTATTTTTCATAGACTGGTGCATTACCTCGATGAGCCGCGATGAGAGTATATTGTACAGTAAATAAATTGACGTTATGTTTATTTAAGAAAGGCTCTTGTTCATGAATTTTCTTCGAGTAAAAGCAAGCCAATGCTTATTAGGAGTTTGCTGATCGCCAGCATAAATTCTGCCAATCAGTCGAAGAGCGAGCTCTTGACGGAATTGTCCCAGATATGCACGCAAAAAGTCCACTTCGTTTCTATCTCTTGGAGGAAGATAGAGCGAATTTAATGGGAATGCTGGATCTCCTGGTAGAGCAAAGTGGTCTATAGCCAACGTATTAAGAGCTCTGTTCGCTTCATTGGCGGTGGTTGTTGGCTTGAGCTTGTTTAAACAATCGGAAATAAAGAGAATTCCATAAATGAGAACTCTATCAGCGGGGCCCTTGATTTCAAAGTTCCTAAAGAAGGAATTGGCACGAAAGAGGTCGAGGATTTCATCAATTATGTCGTAATCTTCATTAGTAGGGTAAGCAGGGCCTCTAAACTTTGTTCGAATTGGTAGGACGGCAAAATTGCCGATTAGACGAGTATCTGCTCCGGTAGCAAGAAAAGTGGAGTGATATGCCTAACTATTAGTTAGATGAGAAGGAAATAGAAAATCTTCTCCACACTTACAGGCATGGTGGTGTAGTCGTCAGCGGTGGCTTGTATCTATGCGGTGTTAGTGTCTATTGGGAGCCAGCGACGAGGCTAAGGTATAAACGTTTTGATAGATATGCCCTTATTCCGCGCGGCGTGCAAGGGATGCCGGCGTTCCCCATCACCCAACATCGGACAGAGGCGGGTTTACTGCTACGTACTGAACCTCCTCCTGTAATAAGCATCAGCGTCAAAATACGCCTCCGCTCTTAGTTTATATTCGTGAAGATTGACGTTTAGCGGCTTATTGAATTCTGAAGGCCATACTATATACTTTCACAGCGAGCCGGTAAGTGTTGGGCCTTGGACATTTTATTTTTGTTGGAGCTAACACAGTTAACTATAGAGCGTAACCTGTACTTGGCTTGAATGAACTTGAAGCAGACAATCTTCCAGTGGTTGACGGAAAGACAGAGAGATTTACAAGGGTCGAGCCTGAGTGCTGTATTATGTTAAAGTTATAGACGTCCTTGAGAACTAAGAGAGTGTGAGAGAAAAAGGACAATAAGCTTCTACGTTTACCAGTTGGAGAGGACGGAGAATAGTTGACGAAGAATGACGGATAAGATACAACAATCACGGCCGCCTGGAAGCAGTCAGCGAGATGCTGCGTTTTCGGATATATTTGGCTCAGCGCCTCCGCCAGGCCGATCCCAGACTATGAACTCTTCAATCACACCTCCATCGCTTGACGCATCACCACCTCAACTTCAACCCCAACAGCATCAGCAACATGGTCATCCTTCTGGGGGACCGTTTGGTGCTGACCGTAATGGATCAGCTGGAAATCTCCGTCCGCTGCGCAGCAGTCCATCCTTGGACCCCAGACAACAACAGCAAAACTCAATGAGACAGCTTCCGACGTCATTACAGCCAGGGAAAATGCCTAGCATGGGAAATATGAATGGCCAGTTTGGGGGCCGTCCAAACGCTCCGGTCCCCGCACATGCACTCTACTACAACCAGTCTCCGCCACATAGCGCATCTGGGGATACGAGATTCTCGCCCTCGAGAGTTCCACCGCAGCAACAACAAGCTACAAACTGGTCACCTCCTCCCCCTGCTTCTTCTATGGGAGGTTCAGATGTACCGAAATTAAGAACCCCTTATCCACCTCCAGGACGGGGACAGCAGCCACATCATTACATGCAACCGGCACCATATTTACCGCCTGTACCGCAAGGACAACATCAGCCTCCTCCTACACATCAACCCCCTTCGCCTTCTAGATCAATTTCCACGCCGTCGTTTAACCAACCAACAGCAATCTCGCCTACACATCAAACTACACAAATGTCAAGCGGCATGTCGGGCCATTCAAATTATCCAGCTGCTACACCTGCTGGTACACCTACATTAGATCCAAATGCAAACGGACCACGAAGCATGTCCATGACAATGGCTTCAAGAAACAATGTGGATCGTGATCATCGGTCGCAGAACATTACGATGAGTGGTAGAGTGATTCCTCAACGTCAGCCTCATGAAATGATGCCGCATCATCAGATGCATGGCTCGTCTTCACTTTATCATTCTAAATCGGCTGGGAGTAACATGGCTGGCCATCATAACCCAACCAAATCTATGACGTCGTCCGATAGTGGCAAGGGACCGCACCGTTCCACGTCGACATCTAGCCAAAAGACTGAAAATGGATCTATTCCGCACTCAACCATTTTGACCACTTCCAGACGCATACCATTGGTTTATCCAGCATTGCTTTCCAAAGTTGCAGAAGTGTTTAGAGAACGAATTATTCTTGGGGATAGAATCAAAAACGAGCTTACATACAAGAACTCGTTCACGGGAGCTGAAGCTGTGGATTTGATTACTTACATTATCAAGACGCCGGATCGAAATCTTGCATTGCTACTGGGGCGGTCGTTGGACGCTCAAAAATTCTTTCATGACGTGACCTATGACCACCGTCTGCGTGACACGGCGAATGAAGTGTACCAGTTTAATGAGATTGTGATTGATGATAATGAACAAAACAATAATACTAATAGAGAGTCTTCGGCGACTAGTTTGAATTCGACTGCACTTCACCGAACTCAACACCCCCAGCAGCTTCCAGCGGTCACTGAGCAAACGTCTGACAAAACCCAAAAATCGGCTACATCCACAGTGGCCGTAAATGGTGTATTCACACTCTTAGCTGAATGCTACTCCCCCACATGTACCAGAGATCAACTCTGCTATTCCATTGCTTGCCCACGACGGTTAGAGCAGCAAGCCAGGCTCAACATGAAGCCGCAACCTGGACTTAAACGGGCTGAGAGCAGATTATCCCTTCATGGAGATGATGAAAAGGAGCAAAAGTTGTGGATTCACACCGTCTCGGAGGAGGTGGCAAGAAGCGTCAGTGATAAAGAAAAGAAACGACAAGAGGTCATATGCGAAGTCATTTATACTGAGCGAGACTTTGTAAAAGATTTGGAGTACTTGCGGGACTTCTGGATCAAGCCCCTGCGAAACTCGAATATTATTCCAGAGGCCAGGAGAGAAAAGTTTATCCGTGCAGTCTTTTCACACATTATGGAGGTTCATTCTGTCAATGTCAAACTAGCTGAAGCACTTACAAAACTACAACAGCAAGCTCCGGTTGTGCGGCAGATTGGCGATGTGTTTTTGGACCATGTTCCAAAGTTTGAGCCGTTCATTCGGTACGGTGCAAACCAACTTATGGGCAAATATGAGTTTGAACGTGAAAAGAGTACTAACCAGGCGTTTGCCAAGTTTGTTGATGAGACGGAGCGAATGAAGGAATCGAGGAAACTAGAGCTGAACGGATATCTGACTAAGCCAACTACAAGACTGGCGCGTTATCCATTATTGTTAGAGGCAGTTCTGAAAAATACAGAAGATGAAAATCCCGATAAGAAGACCATCCCTGAAGCCATCAAACTCATTCGAGAGTTCCTCAACAGGGTGAACGTGGAAACGGGCAAGTCTGAGAACCGCTTCAACCTGATGCAGTTGAGCCAGCAACTTGTATTCCGGCCAGGAGAATATGTTGACTTGCGGTTAGCTGATGAGGCGAGGCAAATCATATTCAAGGGATTCCTTAAAAAGCGAAATCAGGATAAGGAGAATCAAGGTGACGTTCAAGTTTATTTATTCGACAATAGTCTTTTGTTTGTGAGGGTAAAGATTGTCAACAAGCGCGAGCAGTTGAAGGTGCATCGAAAGGTAAGATGCAAATTTATTTTGTTTTTAAAACGCGGAGCAAAACTAACTGTTGTTTTTAGCCCATTCCATTGGAGTTGCTGATCCTGGCAGAGAGTGAAGAAATGTTACCCAAATCGCTAGCTAAACGACCATCATCATCGCTTATCCCATCGGCTAAAATTCCAACAAAGGTCGAATCTGGGAATAATCGATATCCATTGACCTTTCAGCATTTGGGAAGACGAGGCTATGAAATTACACTTTACGCGACAACGTTCATTGGACGCAAAAAGTGGGTGGAACATATTGAACATCAAAAGCATGTTCTGGCAGAAAAGGGCAATGTGTTTTCACAACATATATTGCGTGATAAATTCTTCAACTCGCAAAACCGGGTTAATTGTGTCGCACCGCTGGATGGAGGACGCAAGCTACTTTACGGCACGGACAATGGCATTTGGATCAGTGATGTGAAGATGACGTCGAGTGGTCCAAGTACCTCAGTTCCAGTCAAGGTGATTACGCTGTCTAACGTGACACAGTTGGATGTGTTGGAGGAATACATGACTCTGTTAGCACTATCAGACAAGTCGCTCTTTTCGTGGCCATTAGATTGTTTGGAGATTCCGGATCCTGTTGCCAACAGCCGTAGGTCCAAAAAGGTTATGGGTCATATTAACTTTTACAAAGTTGGTATTTGTCTCGGACGTGTGCTCGTTTGTACCGTCAAGAGTAGTTCGCTGACAACCACTGTTCGAGTGATGGAGCCATTTGATCCACAACCTCGTGGGAAACGACAGCCAGCATTGAGCAAACTACTCAAGGGACAAAGTGAAGGGTTGAAAATGTTTAAGGAATTTTACATCCCGTCAGAGGCACTTTCAATTTCCTTCCTCAAGCGTAAACTGTGCGTTGGCTGTGCCAAGGGCTTTGAAATTGTTGACCTCAAAACTCTGGAAACGCAATCATTATTGGATCCGGCAGACACGTCTTTGGATTTTGTGATCCGCAAGGAAGCGCTAAAGCCAATAGCCATTTATCCAATCGGTCGAAACTTCTTGCTTAATTATTCCGATTTCTCCTTCTTTGTAAACTGCAACGGATGGAGAGCGCTGCCGGAATGGATGATTCATTGGGAGGGGCTGCCACAACACTTTGCATTTTCTTATCCATACATTATAGCATTTGAGCCCAACTTTATTGAAATTCGTCATGTGGACACTGGGGAATTAGTTAGAGTTGTGACTGGAGAAAACATCAGATTCTTGCACGAATCCACCCGTGAAATTCTCTATGTGCACGAAGATGTCAACGGGTACGACGAAGTATTATCGCTCGACTTTTGGGAAAGGAGCGGTGGGAACCAAAGTAATAACGATATTAATGACCACACCCACGGGGATAATAACAACCTTAATGTTAACGAAAAAGACAGTACCAAGACGATTAATGAACATGAGAGTGTATCGTCAACGAGGCCCTCTCAAGAAACCCATGTTGAAGGCGGTTGAAAGAATAAATAGTATAAAATAAATAAATATAAAACCAATGCAAAAATTTATATAGATTCATCTTCACTTCACATGAACTGGCAAACGATAACCTCCACTGCGGTCTTCCGCACCTTCAAAGGCCTTTCAGGGGTAGCCGTGTCTTTGGCGATCAACCAATAGGAATGTCTTTCACATGATTCCCCGAGTTGAACAAGACTTGCCCAAATGATTCAACTGGGGAAATCTAGCCATGTGCATTACTACAACGTTTGTCTGAATATAAAGCGGGTAAGATAATCTTTGCATGAGGAAACTGGTTAAGAATGTCCTTGATAATGCTTGTTGAATTTTCAGGGGTCTTCGAAACCTCGGTACGCCGAGCAGACACAAAGGGGTTCACAAGAAGTTTTATATAGACGCACGCGCCCACCGGACCGCCCTAGCGTGCAACTTTTTTATTTTTTTTTTTTTTGGTCCCGTCGCGCTTTCATACCAAACCTCGACTCGAGCCGGCACCTTTTTTTTTTTTATTATTATTTTTTCCTTCTTTCTTTCCTTTCCCTTTTTCTTCTTTCTCTTCACGTTCTCATCCGTCCTCTTTTGTCAGCTTCTTTACATTCATTTTACGTGTTAACTTTATCTTTCCTATTATTCTTTATACAACATGGCGGTTGAAGTGACTTTCCCGCCAACGGTCGAGCGTCCGTTTGGCGTGTATCTTTGGGGGCTGTTTGATGAGATTACGGGCCATTGGGCTAGCAACTTTGTGTTTAGACGCGACTCTGAGCTTCCATTCAGTTCGACAAAGGAAGTTGTGGCAGCTATCATCACGTACTATGTTGTGATCTTTGGAGGACGCGCGGTGCTCAATCAAATGGGAGCTCCAGTCATTAGACTCAACTGGCTTTTTAGAATCCACAACTTTCTTTTAACGGCTCTGTCGTTTGGGTTGCTGGTCTTGCTGTTTGAGCAACTGTTCCCTATTCTCTACCACCACGGCCTGTTGTACGCCATCTGCGACTCTGGATCGTGGACTCAGCCAATTGTCACCATCTATTACCTCAACTACTTGACAAAGTACTATGAGCTCTTTGATACCGTCTTCCTGGTGTTGCGCAAGAAGCCACTTACTTTCCTTCACACCTATCACCACGGAGCCACTGCGCTTTTGTGTTACACGCAATTGATTGGCACTACCTCCGTGTCGTGGGTGCCAATCATCCTCAACTTGTTTGTCCACGTTATCATGTACTGGTACTACTTCCTCAGTGCTTGCGGCGTTCGTGACATTTGGTGGAAGGAGTGGGTGACCCGCACTCAGATCATTCAGTTTGTCATTGATCTCTTCTTTGTCTACTTTGCCTCTTACACTTACTTCACCTACAACTATTGGCCATGGATGCCTAACAAGGGTAACTGTGCAGGCGAGGAGTTTGCTGCCATCTACGGCTGTGCCTTGCTTACTTCATATCTCTTCCTCTTTATTGCCTTCTACATCAAGGTGTACACCAACAAGAAGTCCAAGAAGTCCAAGACGGATGCTGCCGCTACTGCCGCCAAGGCTACCACTGGCGTCGTTACCGCTTCGCGACCAAACACGCCCACCATCGTCTCCAAGTCCAAGAAGGCTTAAACAATAATACCTATAATAATCATAATCATAATAATAATCTTTAAAATAGCGCGTCTTTGCAATCTTACCACGTGGCCAAAAGTCACGTGAGAGAGAGAGAGAGAGAGAAAGTGAAACAAGGTTATCCACGTGACCTGCCACCCCTTCGTTCGGAAAGCGTGCATTTTTCCGCTGCCGATGAACAAATCGGATTGGTCGGATCGATGGTTGAGAAGGAAGGACGCAAACGGAACGAATGGAGAGGACGCGAGCGGGGGACGCTTTTGAATGACGGTAGGGATCGAACAGACAAGTGGGTTCTATGGAAGAGTTAGGTAGTGGTCATGGGACCAACATGCCAGGTTACCGACACTAACCCTGGAGTATATAATACGAATAGAAACAGCAACAGACAAACAGGAAAACAAAACAGACAAACAAAAGCCTAAAGAGACGGGCCTGGGGTAACCAAATTTATAACGTTCGCAGATCTAACACGGCTGATTTGATGGTGGAGGCTTGGCATCATTAACTTTATTTCACTCAGCCCTGTCTGTATCGGGCTGCCGAGAGGGATCGGGTGACGTAACCAAAATGCATACCTGCACGAGCACGTGAGCGGAGCAATAAGAATTTGGCAGAAACCAGCTGACGGGCCCAGTGGCCGTGTGTATGGATGGCGGAGGACTATGGTGACATGGGACTAGTCAGCAGACGATAGGTCCAGACACATCACGGCCGGGTGGGGAGCAACCAGAAGGTTGTGGGTGCTCGGCGGAGACATTGACCGACGAGGACGTGGAGAGATTGAGGTATTTACGAGGGTGTCTTTGTTGGCAACGCGCGCAACGCGTAGTTTTGGGTCGGTCCGACTAAGTTCCGACGAATGGCAAGGCTGGGAGTGAGCCGGGTAAAGGAGCAAGAAAGAGAAGGGACGGAGCTTTGGAGCACACCAGTGGGGGACGGACGGACCGGACAGAGGAGGCATGGCGGAACGCGAGAGAGCAGAGGAAGAAGAGAGGAGAGAGATTTGACGGAGAGATTGGTGGTAAAATTAATCAGCAGATCGCCGCGGCGTTGCCTGGGAGGGCAGCTTAAATCCGGGCCAATGAGCGGCTGGGATGCAAAGGGTCCAGCGCAGAAGGCTGTGGAACGCAGCACCATCAGGGTTACCGACATTTCCGGCGTTTACTTGGTCCTTATACATGCGCGCGACGGCGGTTGCTAAGGCCTTTTTGATTACTGAGCTTCCTACTCGGGTGTGAGAAGGATCCGATCACCGCTAAAGCCGCACATACACATGGCACGTACGTCATAAGTGCTGGAGTCCCGGTTAGAAGCGAGAGACGCGCCACAGGGTCTCATAGGGCTTGTAGGGGTGGGAGATTTAGGGTAGTGCAGAAAGGAGATGGATGGACTGAGGAATTTGAAGGTAACTTGTACTAGTTCTTTTTTTTTTTTTTTTTTTTTTTTTTTTTTAGATGTGGTGGTGTTGGGGAGGGGGGAAGGAAACACATTTTCCTTCCAACTCAAGAGTGAGACAGGAAAAAGCAACGTTTTCTAAGCCACACGGCGATTCGGGAGAACTTTGCAATCCGAGTATATATATTAAACTTCCCCTCCATTTTTTTTTTCCTCTTTCCCTGTTTGCTGTGAACACAGATTTCACATTCTATTTATTTCCATACACAATAACATGCTGGGCGTGTCGTCTCAACCCCCTCACTCACACTACACTACGTCAGACCCGTACTTCTATACGTCGTCTTCCAAAAGTACAATGGAAAAGGATAGCAGTAAAAACGGAGGAGCAGACCTTTCGGGTTTAGAAACGCTAACAATGGCGGCGGCTGCAATGGACTCGAACAAGAAGGGTGGTAGCCATCATCAACCGGCCAACAACGAAATTCCAATCATGCCGGCTTTGACGGGTCAAGGAGAAAACGGACAATCGTCCACTCTATCCGGGCCCATGAGCATCGCATCTCTGACAAACCCTACGCACGACACAGGTGTGCCAGGTGTAGGTGCCCCACACACGCCGTCGTCAGGATCGGCTCGACGGAAAAAGCAGTGTCCGCAATGTATGGGCTGGTTCAGCAACCTTGCCACTCACAAGTCCATCCACCTGGCAGACAACTCGAGGCCTCATGCTTGCTCCATCTGCGGCAGAGGGTTCGCCCGCCCAAATGACCTATTTAGACACCAAAAATCCCACAGAGGCGATGCTCCCTTCCGATGTCCGCTCTTTGTCAAGCCGTCCGTCAACCGCGCTGACCCAAACTCCACCATGGAGCCCGCGTGCCATCAGAACGGCGGCTTTTCCCGCTGCGACACTTACAAAAACCACCTTAAAGCTATGCATTTCGAGTATCCCGCGGGTACGAAGAAGCGCGACCGAAACGGCATGTCCGGCCGTTGCAAGGGCTGCGGCCTCTCCTTCAAGTCCACTGACGACTGGATCTCCGAGCACATTGAAAAACACGAATGCGAAGGCATCAAGCGCATTCAAAACTCGTACGCTTCCTAAGCTCCGGCGAACCCTTATTTATCTCACCCACTCCATATAGCATTCAATACAAAAAAATACCTCCTCCTCCTCCTCCTCCTCCAACAGCCGCACGGCTTGTCTCTTCCCTCTTTGTTGTTGTCACTTCACAGCCGCTTACGTAAAAAATCCTCACCTTCCCAGTTGGGTTATTATCATCCGAGTAATGCCGCATGGCCATGACGTCATTTTCCTTCCCTAAGACCCCCTGGTTGTTTGCTCAGCATATGAATTTGGCGTCGGCGGCCAGAAGGGAATTATTTCCACGATGGTCTGGAGGATACGCTGTTTAGCTTTCCGGGGGGGTTGTCTGACGGAATTGGCATTGGGGATCTTTGGGAGGTAGCATCAGGGCGGTGTATAGTTTACACGGGTGTAAGTTTTGATATACAACAGAACGACCTGATTTTGTAGGCATAACAACAGAATGACGTGCTATTGGTAGTAGGCATTGGCTATTGGGACCTCGATTGGCAGTATTAGTAGTGGCCAGAAGGCCAAATATATAAGAGCACAGCTATTGGGAGTAGGCAGGTCATAGGGCCCCCGATTGGCCGCCAAAGGTTCGATGAGCAAATGGCCCTAAAACCACAAAACATACAAACCCTAGACAATACGACTCTAACTGTCAGCCCTACATACCCTCTCATCCCACTACTTTCACGATTTGATATCGCCATCTCCTCTGAAATACCTATATTCACCCCACCCAACCAGGCAACGTTAGAACAGGTACATGGAAACCAATTGACACCGACAAGCGAGATAATTCCGGCTACGATTGGCCGGACGTACGTTAGAAGAACTTCGAAGGTGCGGAGGTACACCCCGGCCCTTCTCCGCGAGGAAAACAACCCCGCACCGACCACGGCCCGGCGTGGGGAAATCAACACGGAGAATATATAAATAAAAAGAATACTAAAGTAATAGTAGCGTTTTCTTGGTGGTGAACAAAAATGCTTTTGGTACAGACTAGACGTCCCTTGATCAGGGTCATCTCGACCTTGTGCCGATTTCAGTCCACGTGGATTGAACGTCAAGGTCTTTCTAAAGTCAAGGGGCCGACTGATCCTCCCATAATCAACCAGACCACAGGCAGCATCCTAAAGGACGTGTGCTCGAAACACGGCGATTTGCCTGCAGTAATTTCGCATCATCAGAACGTCACACTAACGTTTTCCGAACTGGACCGGTTGTCAAGCGTGGTCGCCCGCAATCTCGCACATAAGGGCGGCATCCGTCCTGGCGACCGAGTGGCCGTCTGTGCCGGAAACAGATGGGAATATCCAGTCTTGCAATTCGCATTGGGCAAGCTCGGGGCCGTACTGATTCCTCTTAACACCGCCTTCACAGACAAGCAATTCGATTCCGCATTGCGCCATGCCAACATTTCTGCCATCCTGACGACTGAAGGAATCGTTAAGCGAGATCGAAGCCGAGACAAAGATTTGTCTGGCTTAATCGCCTGCGCTGCTACAGTTACCGGTGAAAAGGGCGTATACATCATTGGAAACCCCGACCACCCCAACTCATTTGAAAACTTGCTCGACGAGAACGTATCGTCAATCGATTTCGACACCAACCCGGACAACGTGATCAATATGCAATTCACCTCTGGAACAACCTCAGCACCAAAGCTCTCCGAATTGACCCACAAGAATGTCGTAAACAACGGTTTGTTTATTGGCAATCGCATGGGTCTTTCTGCTACCCAGAGTCGTCATCCAACCGGCCAGGACCACATGTGTATCCCAGTTCCAATGTTCCACTGTTTTGGTCTTGTGCTCTCCAACATGGCTGCCTTGAGCCATGGTGCAGCCGTCGTCTACCCATCTGAGTCTTTTGACGCCGAAGCAACCTTGGAAGCCATTACGAAATACAAGTGCACTGGTGTCAATGGAGTGCCTACAATGTTCGCAGCAGAATTTGAGATTTATGACCCGTCGAAGCACAAGTTGGATTACCTGTCGAAGGGGATCGCTGCGGGCTCATCAATTCCCGTCGAAATGATGCACAAACTTGTTGATATTTTCCATTTGACAGAATTGACCATTTGCTATGGAATGACGGAGACTTCCCCTGTATCGTTTATGACGACCCCACAAGACCCGCTTGAGAAACGGGTCGCATCTGTGGGTCGTGTCATGCCAAACACAGAAGCAATGATCGCAGACCCTACGGATGACAAACTTACTCCACTGCCGTTGAACGTGCCAGGTGAAATTGTGGTTTCTGGCTACCTTGTACAAAGAGGCTATTATCGGGATCCTGAGAACAGTGCAAAGGTTATGATTAAGGACGCGTCCGGAAAGATGTGGATGCGAACTGGAGATGAGGGCGCCATCGACGATCTTGGTTACCTCACTGTCACTGGCCGCATTAAAGATCTCATCATCCGTGGTGGGGAGAACATTCATCCATTGGAAATTGAAAACACTCTTTTCACACATCCATCGATCTCCCAAGCTTCGGTTGTTGGCGTTCCTGACAAGAAATATGGAGAAGCTGTCGCTGCATTTATTATCCCGCATCATGGTGAATCTATCGATCCTCAAGAGCTCAAAAGTTTCGTTCGGGAGCATTTGGGTCCATTTCTAACTCCAGAGCATGTATTTATTGTACAGGCATTCCCTCAAACTGCTTCAGGAAAAATTAGAAAAGTTGACCTTCGAAAGCAGGCGGCAGAACTCTTAGAGTCAAGTATTTAATTTAATGATTTGAAATTTGCACTTTTCAAAAGCTGAGATGGGCTCAATGGCCTTATAAATAGGATCTTCCGTGATGATTTGAGCCGGGCGATAAGAATCAGGAAAATAGTAACAAATAACCCCTTCTATTGGTATAACTTGAATTTACCATTTGATCGCAAACCCTACTCAAGATAAAACGGTAGTTGTTTAAACTCTAGAATAACTTTGTGAAACAACAATAATGGCTAGTCATGACCATGGAGCAAAGTGCAAGGGAAAGATGTACTGGAATTGGTACACTGTAGACGCGTGCTTTTTGCATGACTCCTGGTATATCCGCTCGCAGTCGCTATTCACAGCTACATGTTTTGGGGTTATTTTCCTTGTAATGGCGCTAGAGCTCGTTCGTCGCCTTCAACGAGAATATGACAAATGGATCCTTATACAATGGCAAGAACGAGAGTTCCGCGCCCCAAACGGGAACGACGATTCACCGGATGGTCGACAATGTTTCTTTTTGCAAAAGAAAATTCTTACTAATATCCCCTTTCTGGCTAAGAACCCAGCAGTAACTAAGAATCTTACATTTTCTCCATCAATTTTCCAGCAATTAGTTCGGGCTACATTCTACGCAGTCCAGTTAGGTGGGTCTTACATTATCATGTTGCTTGCAATGTACTTCAACGGATATATCTATTTTTCAATCTTAATCGGCGCCTTCTTAGGGTACTTAGTCTTTGGTTCCGATACGATTTCGACCAACACGCGCCAATCCATCGACTGCTGTGAATAGTTACTAAATGGTGTACTCCCTTAATGTATAGAATACCTTTTAGATCATTTGAAGATAATGTGTCCACCTGTTTGGGTTTCTTCGCTAAAATTCGTATATGCTACGTAGGAAGCAGCAAAATTTTAAAGGTAATTTTCATGGGTTTCTCAAACAAGAGTCAGAATTGACAGAAAAAACAACTATTTTCATTCTCATCATTATTAAATTAAGCACCAGCCTCTGGATCTTCAAATTCCACTAGAACCGTACCTTGTTTGACCATTTCGCCCTCGCCGTGAGCAACGCGTTTGACAACCCCGTCGGCGGGACTACGGACAATTGTCTCCATCTTCATACTGAGAATGGTGACAAGCTCTTGATCCTTCTTTACCGCGTCTCCAGGCTGCACACTGACCTTTGCAATGGTGCATGGCATTGGAGCAACTACGCTGTTTTCCACCTCTTTATGACCGAGAGCCTTAGTGAGCCATTCGGGTTCTGGCTTCTCCAGCGTGTAATGGGTTCCATCGTGGAAGACATGGACTGTATCTAATTGTACCACCACACTGTTAACAAATTGTGCATGGTCAAAAGAAATATGGAGTTTTTTGTCGTTGACGTATTGAGCAGTTACCTGCGTGGGTTCTGAGCCATCAACGGACACTTGATATTGGTTAGCACCAACTTGTCCAACCTTTGCTTCAACCGTGCGGTCACCACTCTTTAGGTTCACTGTACGCCAAATCGTGGACCAATTTGCGGCTGGATCGGAAAATGCATTGGCGTTAGTAGAAGTTTGTGATTTCAAAAGATTGCCAATGGCCGCCTGAACAAGAACTTCATTCGGAACAGTAAGGTCAGCAAACAAATCAGCTTCGTTCTTCGGTATAAACCCTGTTTCCAAGCCTGATGGATCTTCACCGGCGAAGTTTTCATGGTTTACAATGTTTTTGATAAATTCTACGTTGGTGGTTGGCCCGACAATTTCCAGCTCTTTCAATGCAGTATACATCTTCCTCAGGGCTTCGTCACGGTTCCTGCCATGAATGATGAGCTTTCCGACCATGGGATCATATAATGACGAAACTGTGTTCTTTTCCTTGAAGGTGAAGTCTAGACGAGGGTTGCCGGTGGTTGGTTCTTGCATGTGCACAATTTCACCCGATGAAGGAAGAAACTGTTTGAATGGATCCTCACAATAGATGCGAGCCTCGATAGCATGGCCATCAAGCTGGATTTCTTCTTGAGTCTTGGGCAAGGGCAACCCTGCAGCCACAAGCAATTGCCATTCAACCAAATCGGTGTTTGTAACCAGTTCAGACACTGGATGTTCGACCTGTAATCGAGTATTCATTTCCATGAAGAAGAACTCGTTGGTGTCATTGTCAAAAATGAACTCTACAGTACCTGCACCCTCGTAACCAACAGCAGTGGCAGCAGCTCTAGCCTTATCCCAAAGATCTTGTCTAATTGCTGGATCCAAGCCAGGTGCTGGTGATTCCTCCAAAACCTTCTGGTGTCGTCGTTGAACAGAGCAATCCCGCTCACCAAGAGCAACAGTATTACCAAACTTATCAGCAAACACCTGTACTTCAATGTGTCTTGGAGTAGTGATGTACTTTTCAATTAAAACATTGTCATCGCCAAATGCCGCCTTGGCTTCTGATTTGGCAGAAAGCAGCTGATCGCGAAATTCTGCTTCACTGTGGGCAATTCTCATACCTTTGCCGCCACCTCCTAAGACTGCCTTGATAAGGACAGGATATTTAATCTTATTTGCCTCTTGTGTCAGGAACTCAATGTCCTGGTTCTTGCCATGGTAGCCGGGAACACAAGGAACTCCAGCGGCCTCCATAATCTCTTTTGACCTGTCCTTTGCACCCATAGCTTCAATTGCAGCCTGGGGAGGGCCGACAAAAACCAATCCCTCTTCTCTAACCCGCTTGGCGAAATGGGCGTTTTCCGACAAAAACCCATATCCCGGATGAATCGAATCACATCCGGCGGCTTTTGCAACAGAAACAACCTTCTCAATGTCAATATAGCCAGTTGGAGCGCTACCTAAAGACATATTTACAGGCGCACTGGTCGCTGACGGTAGCTCCCTGTCTGGCTCAGTGTAAATGGTGGTCGTCTTAATCCCCAACTTGGATGCAGTCGACTCCACTCGTTGAACAATTTCGCCTCTATTGGCCACACATAGAGAACGCAATGGCCGTGTTGAATAACATCGCTTCAGCATCATGGTTGCTTTGTTTGAAAATTATTCCCTCCTACCTCCGCTTTTATATTTTCTGTCGGTTGTAGTCGGCCTTCGGGGCCAGCGCGGGCATCAGAATGTGGGGTCACCGGAGAGGCGCCGGCTCATCTGGTCCTCAGTTTACCCGGCCAAAATGGTTCTACCCCCGGACCCCAAGCCACTTGGAACAGTTTATGCTAATGGGAACAAGAAATCCATTGGATAAGCGTTGTCTGTATTTACTGACAGACGACATCAATTACTAGTTGTAATTAGTTTTGGGCAGAAAGGATCGACATGCGTTAGTTACTCCTATTTGTAGAAAGTCGGCCTGTGGTCTTCTCCGGAGGAGTTATTTTACAATTCCGGCGTGCAGCTGGTATTG
Organism: Blastobotrys persicus; assembly: GCA_030585065.1. NCBI lineage: Eukaryota > Fungi > Ascomycota > Dipodascomycetes > Dipodascales > Trichomonascaceae > Blastobotrys > Blastobotrys persicus. Next base: position 55,647 of record JAJMBO010000061.1, read on the forward strand.
CAATACGAATTGTTAGAAGACGATTGGAGTTACATTTCTTGTATATGTCTGGAATAAAAGTAGTGAATTGGACTAGTATTTAATGTCCGGCAACACCCCTGGTCTGGCAGGAGACGATCCTCAGCGGGAAACGGAAAACAACATCACTCACAAGAAAAATGTAGAACAAACGTAAGTCAGTTCTACATTTGGGCTTACAGTATTCCAATTTCTATGTTAAAATTTCCTTCAAAGCAAGCCAAAAAAAACAGGGCCATCGGCAAAAATTTGAAGCCTCGTGCTATCCACGTAATAAAAGTATGCAGAGCAGTTAAATTTTTGGCGGGAGTGGAACAAATACAAAAACTTGTAAATAATTCGCTAAACTGATTTAGCGACTTAAAAGTTTCCCCATAGAGCCTCGTTTTTACTGCCGTTGAATGTTCTGGAAGTCAATAGTTGGGAATTACACTTTATTGGGAAGGCCTGTGGGTTGGTCAGCCTCACGTAAATAGGCAAGCACACATCAATAAAAATCTAGGACGAAGGTCAAAAGTGTTGTGCACAAACGAGAGAGTTGATCTAGCTTATACTTGATGGAATTGTAGAGTTATACGTTATTTGTGATGTCGTCGAACGAACAAGAGCCATATAACAACAGCCGTCAAACGTTGTCACCTCCGTCCTCAAGACCGGCGACTCCTTTAGAGTCATCTTCGTCACCACAGTCGCCATATCAAGCTCCAAAGGATTCTATAGTCGATCCTCCATCGGTGACACAGGAGTTCGACTCTGATTCGAGGTCGTCAACGTCGTCTAATAAGAGAGCCAAGGTGGATCAAGATGGAACAACCCTTTACACCCTATCTGAAAACTCTTCGAGTTCACCTGTACATACACTGGATGGAAGTCATACCAACAATCAGGAGCCCATAAATGATGATGGGAGGTCGTCTGATTCGTTTGAGATGGTCTCGAGCAATGAGTTCAATGGAGGACCTGGGATGGCGCGAAGTGATCAAGTATCATTGGTGGGGAATTTGCTAGATTCGGATGAAAAACAAAGGGGAAAGAAGTATTTTATGGTTCCCGGGGACTGGTGGACCAAGTTCCAGAATCCCGTGGAAGATCCAGGAACCATTGATTGCACGGGCCTTCTTGATAGCTCTGGTTGGATGAATCCTGAAACATACACTTATCCGGTGCCCGAGCATGTTTGGGAACTACTCAAGAAATGGTACGGAGTGGAAGGGGAGCCAGTTGGAAGATACACCATATTTTCAAAAGAGGCAAATAATTTGCTAGTGGAGATAAATCCCCCGATAGTCAATTGCCGGCTATTGGATGGCTACGGATTTACGACCTCATTGTTCAACAAAACTAGTGCATCGATGTCAATAAAGGAACCTTTGGAGAACCTGGTCAACCATCTGGATCTGGAAATAGAGATGGCTGATTGCCCACCTGTCAAACTCTGGAGAGTCAAAGATCAACAGCATTCATATCTTGAGCACGCGAGAGGAAACAAAATAACAAAGAGTCAATTTTATGCTTTGGATGTTACTCTCATTGAAGACACTGCTAAAACTTTGGAGGAGCTTGAGTTTGCTGCAACTAATTTTATCGTGGTCGAAGTGAAGGGTCGCGACGGCTGGATTTCAGATACTCCTCCCCTAAGAGGAATAACGGGCCTCACAAACCTAGGAAATACATGCTACATGAACTCTGCTCTACAATGCCTCATGCACGTGGAAGAATTGGCCTGTTATTTTTTAAGTATGTGCCGAATGCCATTAGACCCCGTAGTCGTCAAGGAGGGACGCATCTTATCTCTCTGTGGGAACAGATAGTTCCCTTCTTTAGGGGGACTGCGGGCATATACAACCAGTATGGTGAAAGTTATTTTACTAACAACCGGGATTAGGTCAAGAATTTAGAAAGGATATAAACGCCAACAATCCAATTGGGTATGGAGGGCAGGTTGCGAAAGTATTTGGGGACTTGCTTGAACATGTATATTCGAACAAGTTCTCAGGATCATATGCTCCGCGAACCTTCAAGGCTACGATAGGGAAACACGGAAGTGCGTTCGCTGGTTATCAACAACAGGACTCGCAGGAGTTTCTGGCATTTCTGCTAGACGGCCTTCATGAAGATCTTAATAGAATAAAGAACAAACCAGCTACTGAGAAACCGGAATTGCCTGATGATAAAGTCAACGATCTTGAAGCACAAATGCAATTAGCAAACGATTGCTGGGAGTTGCATAAGAAGCGTAACGATTCGGTAGTTTTGGACTTGTTTGCTGGATTGTATCGATCGGTCTTAGTCTGTCCATCTTGCCAAAAGGTAAGCATAACTTTTGATCCTTTTTTCGACCTTACGTTGCCATTGCCGGTTGATAATACTTGGATTAAATCAGTCACAGTTGTCCCGCATAACAGAGCGCCAGTGGAATATAAGGTAGTGATGGATGGACATGAGACTATCGGGTATATGAAGCGATACCTGGCAGACAAATTTGGAATGAACAAAGACCTGTTGGTATCAGCTGAGAAGTATAATGGCCGTTTCTACACAATTCACGAAGATGATGAAGATATTGTTACAGCAAAGATCAATTCAAGAGATGATGTTTTTGTGTTTGAGATCGACAGAGAGGTGGAACTTGCCGACGATACAAACTCACCATTCTTGGTTCCTGTATACCACCGTCACAATACTTCTAAAAACGTGAATAACGTTCCCGGGCGACTTGACCGCGGGGGTTCGTATTTTGGTACACCATTCTTCATCACATTGACACCAGAAGAGGCCAAAGATGAAGAGCTTATTACAGATAAAGTTGTTGCTGGATATAAACAAACGTCAATGAAATGGAACGAAACCGAGGATGATCCGCTTCCATTTGAATTGAATTTTTTCCAGCCTCGGTTTAATAGCCGGCATGCGGCAATCGGATTTAATATGGTGAGCAGCGGTATCAAGCCGTTTTCAAAACGGAAACCAACGCCTCCCACTCCGCCACCAACAGAACAACCTGTGGAAAAAAAAGATGAAGGAGATGATAGAGGACTAGAGCCCATGTCTGAAGGATATGAGGATGCAGACATGAGTGAATCGATTCAACCAGAACAGACTCCTGGAGATGATGGTAGCAGTGCGTCGACACCAAGCACTGGCGCTGAGAATAAATGGGCTTCATCTTCTACGACTAACCTCCAGCCAATTCTTCTTAGTTCTGATGAAGAAGATAATAATAATAATAGTAATAACGATAATGGTAATGATAACGATGGGAATATCGACGAGGGTACAGAAAGGGTGTCGTCATGGATGGCAGAAGAGTCGCGTCGTGATACCTCGCTTATGCAGGTTGATGAAGACAAAGGCGGACAAGAGCAAAACCAGTTTGTGTTTGAGAATGAGGGGTTGGTGGTTGATTGGACACACGAGTCGATTTCAAAAGTCTTAGGCGACGATTCATTCTCTAATCCGGAATACGTTGAAAATGAAGATTTGGTAGAGTTACAGAAGCAGGTTGAGGAAAGAAGGGAGCGGGGCATTTACCTGAATGACTGTTTGGATTTGTTTTCCAAACCAGAAGTCCTTGGTGAAGACGACGTTTGGTATTGCTCACGATGTAGAGAGCTCCGTCAGGCCACTAAGACAATTGATATTTGGCGAGTTCCGGAAATATTCACAGTGCACTTGAAACGGTTCTCCAGCTTCCGATCATTCAGCGACAAGATTGATGATGTTGTTCAATTCCCGATCGAAGGATTGGACATGTCGGAAAGAGTCGGCGATCCTGCACATAAAGAGGAAGGCTTAATCTATGATCTCTTTGCCGTGGACAACCATTATGGTGGCCTAGGCGGTGGTCATTATACTGCCTGTGTCAAGAATTTTGTTGACAACAAATGGTATACGTTTGATGATTCTCGTGTCTCGGAAACTAATCCGGAAAATGCAATCACAGGTGCAGCTTACTTGTTGTTTTATCGTCGAAGGTCAACAGTGCCTTTAGGGACACGTGAAGTAGCGTCGTTTGTGGAAACCATGAGAGAGCGAAATTACGAGCCGGTTATTCCTGAGACTACTGCCGCTACACCGCTTTCATCCACCCCTGGATACGATTCATCATCTTCATTTAAAGGGCGAGGCAATGTTCTCGGAAGCAGCACATCATCTATCAATAGTAGCACGCTTCCATGGGGCGAACCGCAGTTGAACCTTAATAGAAGCCCTGGATATATGGATTCAGATTCCGACTCAAGCAGCACAGGAGCTAAAGCAGATGATAAGGATTCAGATTATGTTGATTATGATGATGGTCTCGATGAAGAGGATAAGACGATGCAAGAATTTAACTAGTGACCATACCGTCAATAATTCACTATACTGATTTCTCTAAGCTATAAAATTCTTTCACACAAGTCTTTTACAGCTGAGGTTGTCTTTAGAAAAAAAAAAAAAAAAAAAATTCAATATGTACATATTAGAGTTCAGAAAGATATGGAATACCTTCTGCTGCGCCATTTCTAGTCACCGCAATAGAGGCCGCCTTCGATGCGAATTTCAAGGCATCTGTAATAGGGGAGCCAGTAGCGATTCTTGCGCTGAAGCTGCCGAGGAAGGTATCTCCTGCACCAGTTGTATCAACAATCTTGTCCACCTTGTTAGCAGGGATTGATCCGGATTCGTTATTTTCACGACAATAATAAATAGAGCCGTTCTTTCCCAAAGTGATGATGATATTTTTAGATCCCACAGTCTCTGCTAAAGGTCTAATAGCTTTCTGGGCAGCTTCGACGTTATCATCAATTGAGGCATCAGATTTTGACAGGACCTGAGCTTCAGAGGAATTAACAATGAGGTAATCGACGTAGTTGAAGTATTCGAGGGGAGGATTCTCCGCAACCGGCGAGGGGTTGTATACAGTAGTAATGCCCATACCATGAGCCACCTTTAACGCATGGTAGGCGACTTCCAAGGGCACCTCATTCTGAACTGTAAGTATATCAGTGCCTTTGAGGACATCTTCAGTAACGTCACCAGTCTTCAATGTGCCGTTGGCACCGAAATAGAAGAGAATTCTATTTTCCCCAGATTCTGGTTCTACGAAGATTGAAGCCGTGCCGGTAGGAACATCCTTTACGCTTAGGACCTGTGTCATGTCAATTCCCTCCTCCTTCATCGAAGTAACCAACTCGTTACCAAACGCATCTTGTCCAACACGACCAATCATTTTGACAATGACTTCAGATTTATCAGATAATCGCCGAGCTGCTAACGCCTCGTTGGCTCCTTTCCCTCCATGATGTGTTTCGAAGGATTGGGCATTCAACGTCTCCCCACCAGCAGGGAAACGACTCGCTTTGGTGACAAGATCAAAGTTCAAAGACCCTAAAACAGTAACGCACTTCATGTTGCAGGGTCCTAAATATTGGGACTTTTGATCGTTTTATATCACACCGATACATTGTCCCTCAGTGGAACGCCGCAGCCCTGTGGTCTTGCAGACCAGAATAATCTGCAGACTTTTTGTACCATTGTATTTCATTTTCCTCCTTTTTTCATTCCAGAAAACAGTGCACATTACCAAGGGATGAGTATATAAGATGATGAGGGTTTGTTTCCTTACAATGAGAAAGACATTGAGTACACCGCGGATAACCGGCGGATGGAGCATACAACGGATGACAATCATCCGCCAATGTGCATGGTAGTAATGTTCGAATGTCGAGGGATTGTATGGATTTCAGTGCTGAAGTGTAGTCTGTACGGATCTTTAGATTGCTCAAGGGTTGAAAATGTAGAACGCTAGTTGATCAAACAAATGGGGGCTAAAGTGAGGCAGTGCTGAATGAATACATCTAATAGATTGAAATATTTACAAGATTTATGAGATCTGGCCAGTGGCACCAGCCTGTTGAATACGAGCAATGTATGAACGAGAGACAGTGTTCCAAGCATGCATGTATTTCTCCATGCATTTTTTGGTGCAGTCCTGTTCAGCAGCAGACACTGAGGAGCCTGGCTTTTCAAAGCATTTTTCAAAGCAGTTTTCAGTGATTTTCTAAAAAAAAAGAAAAAGAAAAAAAATAGTTAGCGTCAGCACTAATTCAATGATGAAATAGACTCTTACGTTGACCAATTCAGTTGCATTAGCAATGGCCAATTCTTGACCAACTTGCTCTTGAACCTGTCGCTTCAGATCAGCAGAAGAAGTTGAAGGGACCGCTGTGCTCAAGGCCGTGCTAGAAGTAGTCTCAGACTTGCCACCGCCAAAGAGAGAGTTAAATGCCATTTTGTCCAGTCCTTTCTTTTCTCTGTGATGGAAAAATTGACCTTTTCATAGGATAGGTCCCAATGAGCGGCTTGCGCGATAGCTCACAGACAATCCCGGTCGGGTATGATATAATGTGCAAATATTTGTCCAATGGAGGGAAATGCCCGTCTGAATATAGGTTTATGTAAAGGAGTACAATGTAGTCAATTCTTTCAACCGACATGTATTACAATTAAAGGTCATTTGATAGTGCAGGCAGCTGGAGCGCGAACGCGGGGGAAAGATGCTGGGAGTAGTTGAGATGGTGAAAATTTGGGACCTGACGGATCAGAGTAGATAGAGGGAAGATGGTGTTAACATTTCCTCCAGACGTTTTTGCCCGGCTAGAGCCGGAGATTTATCTTCAGAGACATCTGGAAAACGATATTCGACCATGTGGAGCGAGAAAACTGGACGAGTTTAGACAGGTGAAGGCGCAATTGGGCAACATCAAAAATACGATAGGGTCAGCATTGGTTAGAGCTGGACAAAGCACTGTTGTTTGTGGGATTACTGCGGGAGTGACTGAGACGATCGGCGGAGGTGGTATTTATGCAAATGTTGAGATTCTTCGAGGGTCCAGTCGAAGCGGACCTCCAACGGAAGAAGAGATGATTTTATCACAGCAATGCTACGACTTACTGACGCAGGTATTTAAAGATAAACAGGGTCTGTTTGATATTCCCGACCTTGATGACAAGAAATTAGTACTAAATGCTACTGTTCAAGTACTATCCCGCACTGGACCTAGTTTCGATCTTGTGTGGACGGCGATCACGCTGGCGTTGAAAGATACGGTCCTTCCGAAGCTCAATGTTGACATTGACACGAGATCAGTTTCGTACGATAAAGACGGGGAGGGCCTTGTGTTAAAGGACAAGTACAATTTTGACCAATACAGCTCATCATTTGGACTGGTGGAAGTACCTAGTCAGGAGGATCAACGGCCAGTGCTGTTGGCAGACATTGACGGCGACACAGAAGAGGCATGCATTAAGAGTCGCCTGAATATCGTGTCCAACAGCGACGGAACGTTAAACCGAGTCAGTTTGGCTGTTGCCGACAGCACTGCGAGCGCCGGTTATAAGGGCATTTCCGTCTCTAGACAGGACATCAAGGCCGCTCTTCAACTAGCGCGTGCCCGCTCTTCTGTCCTGTCGAGCCAGTTTGACTAATAGCCACAATTGCGTCTAGGACTACTCTTGTTTTTCTTAAACACGGTCTTCGAACCGGGATGCTTATTAAATGTCTTTGTACTTTAGGTTTGTATCCGACTGTCAACACTCAACTGCTTTCGGTTCCTTGTTTTTTATTAGACGAGGTCTTCGACCGAATGCTTCTTAATGTATCTATTTGTACTTTAGTTCAACACGCTACTGCTTTCGGTTCCTTCCGTAGAAATGGTTAAGCCGCGCCTCTGTCCTGTCGAACCAATCTGCCGTAGGACTACATTAGCTGCTCATTTCATTAAACGAGGTCGTCGAATGCTTCTGTATCCAATCTATTCTTCGTCTTATAACCGTCACCCAACTGCCGGTTCATTTATCATAAAAAGGTGGTTATTGGGTCTAAATACCCCCATTCTATTTCGGGAAACCCTAGAAAGACACTAATATACTAATAAGTTAAACCTGGAGCTAATACTGGTAATGTCAAAGCAAACTCCGCGTCCGAGGGCGTGGCTATGAGGGGTCATAAAGGCGTAGGGCCTAACAAGACAGCCAAGCTTGTTGATCTCGGGCGGACTGTTTAGCAAGCTTATCGTAGCATATCTGATATCGAGTGCTCCACTAAACAGTTAGGTGGACGATCGGTCATTCGTTTCCCCTGTGCCGGACATGTTGTTCCTCATCCTCTCTGTCAACAAAAACTAATAAATAAACGAAAGACCAATCTAATGACTGTTGGGCTGTTCACAATTGCCGACTGCCCGTGGGAGGTCCACGATCATTGGCCGGCAGTTTTGCCGACCTGTGGCCAACGGAAACATGGGTCGTGGGGGGAGGATGCTGGTGGTTGTATGGCATAAATGGATAAACTTTAGCATTTTTGGGTCGTTCGATCGTGGATCGACTACTGACTAGTAATTTTCCGCTTTAATAATACCCCTGAGTAGACAGCATAATTGCCTAAAGAAGCAAAGATAATTTCTTTTGGAGCCGCAGGAGTTTTTTTTTGTGTCCCCCAACGTTGTTTGGTTTGACCCAACCGTTTTGTTGGCTGACCGCGTAACACGCATAAAAAATGGAGTGCCAGCGTGGCTGAATCAGGCCCAAGTCCGGCTGATTCCAGAGCACTAAAGTGTGCCTTAATTGGTTTTTGGTAAAAATCAATAGAGAAATTGTAATTGTGTGTATTATTGGCTATTGTATTGTTGTCATGTTCATGCCTCGGATAGATTATCGGATTTGCACCGGGGCTTACCCCAAGGATAATTGCACCTTGAAACCCCGTGTGTTAAGAATTACTTTTTCACCATGTAATAACACTGATTTTTTTTTTTTTTTACACTGAAATTCTTTTTTTTTTTTTTTTTTTTTTTTTTTTTTTTTGCCTTTATCACCACCTTTTTTTTATCCCAGCTGATTTCTTTCCGTACCATTTTTTTCAGTCATGTCGTCGGTTACTGTGACTAAAAGAAGACCGTCCACGACTGCGAAGGACGAAACTTCGCCGAATGCCAAAAAAGCCATTGACACGTATGGCAACGAGTTCGTCGCCCCAGAATACACCATCAAGGACATTTTGGACGCAATTCCCGCCCATTGCTATGAGCGTAACATGCTTAGATCCTTCAGCTACGTCTTCCGTGACTTATTCTTCATTGGCCTTTTCGGCTATCTCGCCGTAAAGTACATCCATCTTATTCCATGGCTTTCCGCTCGAGTCGTTGCTTGGGCTGTTTACGCTTTCGTTCAAGGCCTCTTTGGTACCGGCTGCTGGGTCCTTGCCCACGAATGTGGCCATGGAGCATTTTCGGAATCGAAAACTGTCAATGATACCGTTGGTTGGATCCTCCACTCCGCTCTCTTGGTCCCTTACCACTCTTGGAGACTGTCCCATTCTAAACATCACAAAGCTACTGGTCACATGACCAGGGACATGGTGTTCGTGCCAAAGTCTAAAGAACAGTTCCTGGCTAGCCGAAATGTTGAGCCAACGCATGCTCATTCGTTTGCCGACAACTTTGAGGATGCACCAATTGTGACCCTGTACCATGTGGTCATGCAACAACTGTTTGGCTGGGTTATGTATCTCTTGACCAACGTGACTGGCCAAAAATACCCTGATCGTTCCAAGTACGTTCAGAACCACTTTGTGCCTTGGTCTCCATTGTTTGACAAGCGCGATTTCTTGAACATTATCATTTCTGACATTGGCATCGCTCTCGCCTTCACGGCAATTTATCAGGCTTCCAAGACTTGGGGATTCTCAACCGTCCTTGTCATGTACATTCTCCCATGGATGTGGGTCAATCATTGGCTAGTCCACATCACCTATCTCCAGCACTCCGATCCACGTTTGCCTCACTACGATGCCTCCGAGTGGAATTTTGCTCGTGGTGCCTCGGCAACTATTGATCGTGAGTTTGGTTTCATTGGAAAGCACATCTTCCACGATATCATTGAAACCCACGTCCTCCACCACTTTGTCTCCAGAATCCCATTCTATCACGGACGTGAGGGAACTGAGGCAATCAAGAAAGTGCTCGGTAAATATTACCTAAAGGACGAGTCAAATTTCATAACTTCCTTGTACAAGGTTGCTCGCTCTTGCCAATTCGTCGAGGGCGACAACGGCGTCAAGATGTTTAGAAATTTCAACAACATTGGCGTCCCACCAAAGCAGGAGAACAAGTTATAGACTCCTCCTGTCTTCTAAGTAGTTGTTTTTGTTTGAATTTGTTTTGTTATTTCTCTAAACGTATTTAACTACCGTCACCCACTTTCCACGGTAAATCTACTCACACAAGTGTGCTGCGGGACCTCGTCTTGCCCATCCAAGCACGGTATTAGTCCGACTCCCACTCATCGCCTAGCGCCTCTAGTTGTAACATATTCTTAGCTTTACTAAAGTCAGTACGGCCCTGACTGAGCACTTCTTGGGAATCAAGACCGCAGATCCGTAGAGCTTCCTCCGGGGGGACCGTCCGTCTGTTGTGCTTGAACACATATTTAGATAATGAAACCGCAGCCAAAGTCCTTTTTGAGTCTAAGAATTCGAATCGCGAGAGTACAAAGAGCCACTTTTCGTCCCAGCCGAGGATTCGCGATCGGATTGTGTATGGTTTATAGGCTTTCAACTCCTTTTTGAAAATAGTCATGACAGAACCAAGCGGGACAAACGGCCAAGAACCCTTGTAGCGCCGGTAATGGAAAAAAAACTGTTTGAAAATATCCATCAAGAGATCCGCTCTTGCCATATCGAGATCCGAAAAGTACGTGGAGTTCGACTTGTGGAAGTTCATGTCCATTTCTAACAGAGAGGTGTGGGTTCGATAGTCATTGGCCTTGAACACTTTTTCCGGACCTGGTCGAATTCTGTATCTAACCAAAAAATGCTTGATAAAAAGGTAAAAAAACCTCATATGCCACATGCCTGGTAATGACTTTACATTGGCCAGTAAAAATAGAACCGCCAACACCTTCGCTAGTCCTCTCATCTTGGCTGGGCAAAGGAAGTGTATGTGACAAGAACCGTCGGCAAGTGTCCAAGCCTGCTTGTGATTTAATTCGGCTTGTCGGTATTCCGCAATTCCACCTGCACTCTTTTAGCCTGTGCGGCTCGACTTTTTCAGGGGCATAACCACTATCTGAGACTTTACTTCTTTCTGGAACTATTCAACTAAGAATTGTTGCTTTCAGTTACACTGGGCTATATAATAGTAAGGACAACAGATATATTTAATGCTCCTTTAATTGTGATTGCTGCTTTGTTATTTTGTCCAGTGTATAAGACTATGGAGTAAGGATTCATTTGATCACCGTAATATACAGTTGATACTTTCCTCAGCATACTTTTATACTCCATAGTTCACCTGTTGGCATGAATCTTCAAAGCTAATTGATCCAAGAATAAATCTGTTTCATTATTATTAATCTTGGAATTCGTGTCTGGGAACATTTCTTGCCAAATTTTTGACAAGACCGTATTTTTAGCTGCTGAGCAAATATATAAATCGTACCAACGTAGTCAATGAGTTAGATACGGGGTCCTGATTTTTACGAGATGACTGATGCCAAAGACCTTTCAACCGCAGGTACTGCGGGGGGTCAGTTGAAAAGGGATTTAACCGCTCGCCATATGACAATGATAGCCATCGGAGGGTCCTTAGGTATTGGACTGATCGTGGGCACTGGATCAGCACTAGCGGAGGCTGGACCTGCATCAATTTTGATTGCATTTGCTGTAGTTGGTTTTATTGTGTATCTGGTGATGTGCTCTGTGGGCGAAATTGCAACTTATATTCCTCTATCTGATGGATTTACTGGCTATGCCAGTCGATATGTTGATCCTTGTCTAGGATTTGCAGTTGGCTACACCTACTGGTTTAACTATTTACTGTTTACTCCAAACCAGGCTACAGTAGCCTCGTTGTTGCTGCAATTTTGGGTGGATAGAGACAAGGCTAATCCAGCAATATCAATTGCCATCTTCCTTGTTCTCGTTTTTGTGCTGAATCTGTTAATGCCTGTTAAGCTCATCGGTGAGTTTCAATATTGGGTTTCTGCAACAAAAATTCTTACAACTCTCGGCTTGTTCATTTGTCTTATGGCAATCGCTTTTGGCGGCGGTCCAGATCATACAGTCCGAGGTTTCCAATACTGGGCTACCCCTGGAGCTTTCAAGCCATACTCCCATTTCCTTTCGAACGGAGATACCTTTCAGATTGAAGGCTCAAAGGGGAAACTGGTATCATTCATTTCAGTTTTAATAACGGCAGTCTTTTCCTATTTGGGTGTTGAGCTCATTGGTGTTACAGTTGGAGAATCCACAAACCCCAGAAAAAACATCCCTCGTTCAATCAAAATGACGTTTTTCCGAACAATATTCTTTTATGTTCTCTCGATTGTAGCAATTGGAATGTGTGTTCCATACAATGATCCAAAACTGGCATTTAACCCCACCGATTCCACTGGTCCAAACGCTGCATCTCCATTTATCGTGGCTATTGAAAATTCTGGGATACGAATTTTACCACACATAATAAATGGCGCCTTTATCCTTTTCGTTTTCGCATCTGGCGTGGCTGGTTATTACATTGCCGCTAGAACACTTTACGGATTAGCGGTTAATGGACATGCGCCAAAAATATTTGCCAAAACCACCAAAAATGGCAATCCTATTTATTCACTCATCTTCAGCGCCGTCTTCTCCCTTCTGGCATTCCTTAATGCATCTGCTAGCTCGGCAGAGATTTTTGAACACTTTGTTAATTTCGTGGCAGTCCTTGGGCTTTTAACCTGGATAACCATTCTAATAACACATATTGCGTTCATGAAAGCACTCAAAACCCAAGGAATAAGTAGAAGCGAATTACCTTGGAAAGCCCCATTCCAACCATATGGAAGTTACATTGCACTCGTGTTTTGTATCATTGTCATCTTCGCTAAGAACCTGACTGTGTTCCTCGGTCCAGAATTCGACTATACTACTTTTATCAGTTCAAACTTGGGGGTCCCCCTTTTCGTATTCTTTGCGTTGGGTTACAAGTTTTTCAAGAAAACAATCAAAGTGAGCCCAAGCCATGCTGATTTGTTGACATTCAAAGACGTTATTGACCGCGAGGAAAGAGAAATAGTGATGGATAAAGAGCTCGAACTCCAAAGAAACCCCACTACAGCGTGGAAAAAGGTATACAAGTATTCACTTGGATTACTATTTTAGTATTACTCGTTGCGCTGATGATTACAGTCCCCACTCAATCACAAACGTTTTCAGCGGCGCGGCAAAGTGTCTATTTAAGAATTTAAAAGTGTATTATTAATTAGTTAAAATAATGAAATTTCAGAAAATACGAATGAATAAAATAGATCCTTTACGGGCTAGGTTCAGGTGTGGTTTCAAAAGTGTCAGACGCATATTGATGGGGTCTAGTGATTCCCTCAGCGCTGATTTTTTGGCTCTGTACTGTGTCATTCATGGCACGCTTTACTCCATCAACCACTAGATGTTGGACTGCCAAACTGCCTTCTTGGGGCTGCTGGGGGTCAAAGGTTATCTGATTTTCAACACTTTCCTGTGTCTCGTTAACGAATTCCTCAGAAGGGGGCGGTGCCTGCAAGGTTGGAACTGGACTTTCGATTGATGTACCAAGGGGAAGAGGAGGTAGGGGGACTAGCGTCGGGCTGGAAGAAAGTGTCCTAACTTCTGTAACAGCTGAAGGCACGGTAGTGGTGAAAACCCTGGTTATCAAAGAAACAGACGGAGCGTTTTGTGGCACCTGAGTGACGAGAGTAGTTGGAGTAGGTGTTAGAGTCACTGTTGTGGTGTGTACTACCACAGAAGATTTGGAGAGAGTTGGTGTAGGAAGCAATGTTCTAGTGGTAGTAGTGGTTTTGGCGGAAAGTCTACTCGAAGTTGGAGTAGAGCTACTTATTCTTGTCGTTCTAGTGCTAGAGAGTGTGATGTTCCTGGTAGTGAATGTGAACGGAAGAGTCGTAGCTGAGATATGAGGAAGTGGAGGTGCTGCGCTAGTAACAATGATTGGAGGTGGAAAGATGGAGATAGAGATGTGTGGACCAGAATTGGCACCCGGATGCGGTACTTGCACTCCTTGCCCATTGTTGTTATTATTGTTCACAATTGTAATGTTGTTGTTGTTTGTCCCGGAATTTTGTAAACTTTGTTCATTGGCTCCCTGGTTCAGTTGCCCTTGTCTCTGTCCCTGTTGCTCTCCTTGAGCTTCTCCTTGTCCTTGTCCCTGGATTATACCATCGAGCTCTTCTGGAATTGACGGAATACCGAGTATTGAGCTGGTTGGCAGAGGAAGTTTGTGGGATACTGTGTGATTATGGGACGATGATGCAGGAACTGTAGCATTTGTTGCTACATCAACGTTGAGTCCAGCACCACAGGTACAATCTTCCTCGTCTTCTTCATCTTCGTCCTCATCTTCTCCCTCGTCATCACAGTCGTCATAATCATCTTCTTCGTCCTCTTCGTTGTCCTGTTCAAACGAGTCCTGTGCTGGGGGCGGTGGCGGTGGCGGTGGAGGTGCAGGTGTGCCAGAGGGTTCCTGACGAGGCAGAAGTCCTGGTTTGTTACTGTTGTTGTTTACAATGGTGACACCGTTGTTATTAGAAGCAACATTAGTTTGAGATTGTACGTTGGTACCGTTATGTCTCTGAAGCTCTTCCTGACCTTCACCTTGCCCTCGGACATTTTCTTGACCCTCGCCTTGCCCTTGATCGGTAGAACTACCGATACCAATTCCAATGTTACTTTCAGAGCCGTTGTTGTGTTCCGAGATGGTTATATTCAAAGGAATGCTACCGTTCAAAGGAATGGTTATATTAAAAGGAGCACTGACATTGTGATGTGTAGTAGCATTGCTAAAGTGAGTTCCGTTGGATGAAGTCACATTCTTCTCGCTTTTAATATGGGAAAAAAGCATCAAATGCTTACCGTCGTTGGAATTATTGTTTTGAATGGAGACTCCGTTGTCATTTGATCCTGAATTGGACTGAGATTGGACATTCGTGCCATTGGTACGCTGAATCTGTCCAGAACCTTGTCCTTGTCCTTCTACCGTTCCCTGTGCGCCGTCTTGAACATTGATAGTTGGATTAGATGTATTTGTATGAGGTGGCTTGGTGGCATTCAAAACGGATATCTCTGGTAGGGGAATAGGAATAGGGATGTTCTGTCTCCGATACAACAACTTACCTCCTCCATTGTTGTTATTGTTAGATATAGTCAAGTTGTTGCGGTTGTCCCCAGAATTACTTTGAGTTTGGACGTTAGTACCGTTGGTGCCTTGAATTTGAGAACTTCCCTCAGCCTGTCCTTGGATCGGTTCATCTTTTTGCCCTTCAGAAGAGGAGTCGGCGGCGGTAACATTCCTGCGCATGAGCAGAGTCTTTCCACCGTTGTCATTGCTATTGGTGATGTTCAAACTATTGCTGTTAACACCTGTATTGGCTTGCGACTGGACATTGGTGCCATTGCTATCTTGAATCTGTCCACTGCCTTGGATTTGTCCTTCTGCGCCACCTTCAAGAACGTCAGGCAAGGATACATTAGCTGTAGATGGGATCTCAATCGTTCGGCGGAAAACACGGCCCTTTCCACTGTTGTCGTTGCTATTGGTGATATTCAAGCTATTGCTGTTAACACCTGTATTGGCTTGCGACTGGACATTGGTGCCATT